>JAVSCE010018904.1:0-136277 GCA_032199065.1 Smutsia gigantea
TGAATTTTAGAATTATTTATTCCAATTCATTGAAGAAAGCTGTTGGTATTTTGATAGGGTCTGCGTTGAATCTATAGATTGCTTTACGTGGTATAGCCATTTTGATATTTATTCTACCTAGCCAAGAGCATGGGGTGAATTTCCATTTGTTAGTGTCTTCTTTTATTTGTCTTAGGAGTGTCTTGTAGTTTTCAGGATATAGGTCTTTCACTTCCTTCGTTAGACTTATTCCTAGGTATTTTATTCTTTTGGATGCAATTGTGAATGGAATTGTTTTCCTGATTTCTCCTTCTGTTAGCTCATCGTTAGTGTATAGGAAAGCAACAGATTTCTGTGTGTTAATTTTGTATCCTGAAACTTTGCTGAATTCAGATATTAGCTCTAATAGTTTTGGAGTGGATTCTTTAGGGTTTTTTATGTACAATATCATGTCATCTGCAAGTAGTGACAATTTAACTTCTTCTTTACCAAGCTGGATGCCTTGTATTTCTTTGTTTTGTCTGATTACCATGGCTAGGACCTCCAGTACTATGTTAAATAACAGGGGAGAGAGTGGGCATCCCTGTCTTGTTCCCAATCTTAGATGAAAAGCTTTCAGCTTCTCAGTGTTCAGTATGATGTTAGCTGTGGGTTTGTCATATATGGCCTTTATGATGTTGAGGTACTTGCCCTCTATACCCATTTTGTTGAGAGTTTTATCATGAATGGATGTTGAATTTTGTCAAATGCTTTTTCAGCATCTATGGAAATGATCATGTGGTTTTTGTTCTTCTTTTTATTGATGTGCTGGGTGATGTTGATGGATTTTCGAATGTTGTACCATCCTTGCATCCCTGAGATGAATCCCACTTGATCATGGTGTGTGATCCTCTTGATGTATTTTTGAATTCGGTTTGCTAATATTTTGTGGAGTATTCTTGCATGTACGTTCATCAGGGATATTGGTCTGTAATTTTCTTTTTTGGTGAGGTCTTTGGCAGGTTTTGGTATTAGAGTGATGCTGGCTTCATAGAATGAGTTTGGAAGTATTCCCTCCTCTTCTATTTTTTGGAAAACTTTAAGGAGAATGGGTGTTACCTCTTCTCTATATGTCTGGTAAAATTCAGAGTTGAATCCATCTGGCCCAGGGATTTTGTTCTTGGGCAGTTTTTTGATTACTGATTCAGTTTCGTGGCTGGTGATTGGTCTGTTTAGGTTTTCTGTTTCTTGCTTGGTCATTCTTGGAAGGTTGTATTTTTCTAAGAAGTTGTCCATTTCTTCTAGGTTTTCCAGTTTGTTAGCACATAGGTTTTCATAGTATTCTCTTAAAATTCTTTGTATTTCTGTGGGTCCATAGTGATTATTCCTTCCTCATTTCTGATTCTGTTTATGTGTGTACATTCTCTTTTTCTCTTAATAAGTCTGGCTAGGGGTTTATCTATTTTGTTTATTTTTTTTTCAGAGAACCAGCTCTTGGTTTCATTGATATTTTATATTGTTTTATTCTTCTCAATTTTATTTATTTCTTCTCTGATCTTTATTATGTCCCTCCTTCTGGTGACTTTGGGCCTCATTTGTTCTTCTTTTTCCAATTTTCATTTTTGTGTCTTTAGACTATTCATGTGGGATTGTTCTTCCTTCTTTATATAGGCCTGGAATGTAATATAATTTCCTCTTAGAACTGCCTTTGCTGTGTCCCACAGAAGTTGCGGCTTTGTGTTATTGTTGTCATTAGTCTCCATATATTGTTTGATCTCTGTTTTAATTCTGGTCATTTATCCATTGATTAGTTAGGAGCATGCTGTTAAACCCCCATGTACTTGTGAGCCTTTTTGTTTTCTTTGTACAATTTATTTCTAGTTTCACACCTTTGTGATCTGAGAAGTTGTTTGGTAGAATTGCAGTATTTTTGAATTTACTGAGGTTCTTTTTGTGGCATAGTATGTGGTCTCTTCTGGAAAATGTTCCATGTGCACTTGAGAACAATGTGTATTCTGCTGCTTTTGGGTGTAGAGTTCTGTAGATGTCTGTTAGGTCCATCTGTTCTAGTGTGTTGTTCAGTGCCTCTGTGTCTTTTCCTTATTTTCTGTCTGGTTGATCTGTCCTTTGGAGTGAGTGGTGTGTTGGAGTTTCCTAAAATGAATGCATTACTTTCTATTTCCTCCTTTAATTCTGTTAGTATTTGTCTCACATATGTCGGCGCTCCTGTGTTGGGTGCATATATACTTAAAATGATTATATCTTCTTGTTGGACTGACCCCTTTATCAGTATGTAATGACCTTCTTTATCTCTTGCTAACTTTCTTCATTTTGAAGTCTATTTTGTCTGATACAAGTACTGCAACACCTGCTTTTTTCTCCTTGTTTGCATGAAATGTCTTTTTCCATCCCTTCACTTTTAGTCTGTGTGTATCTTTGGGTTTGAGGTGAGTTTCTTGTAGGCAGCATATAGATGGGTCTTGCTTTTTTATCTATTCTATTACTCTGTGTCTTTTGATTGGTGCATTCAGTCCGTTTACATTTAGGGTGATTATCGATAGATATGTACTTATTGCCATTGCTGGCTTTAGATTTGTAGTTACCAAAGGTTCAAGGGTTGCTTCTTTACTATCTAGCAGTCTAACTTAACTTTCTTGTTAAGTTATTGTAAACACAGTCTGATGTTTCTTTATTTCTCTCCCTTCTTATTCTTCCTCCTCCATTCTTTATATACTAGGTGTTTTGTTCTTTGCCTTTAGTTAGTATTTGGATGGTCTGCTTTGTTTGCTATGATTTTATTTTCTATGGTGACATCTTTTTAGCCTTAGGAGTGCTTCCATCTAGAGCAGTCCCTTTAAGATATCATGTAGAGGTGGTTTATGGGAGGCAAACTCTCCCAGCTTTCGTTTGTCTGCAAATTGTTTACTCCCTCCCTCATATTTAAATGATAATCATGCTGGATACAATATTCTTGGTTTGAGGCCCTTCTGTTCCATTACGTTAAATATATCATGCCATACTCTTCTGGCCTGTAAGGTTTCTCTTGAGAAGTCTGATGATAGTCTGATGGGTTTTCCTTTGTAGGTGATCTTTTTTCTCTCTCCAGCTCCCTTTTATATTCTGTCCTTATCTTTGATCTTTGCCATTTTAATTATTATGTGTCTTGGTGTTGTCTTCCTTGGGTCCCTTGTGTTGGGAGAGCTGTGGGCTTCCATGGTCTGACAGACTGTTTCCTTCCCCAGCATGGGAAAGTTTTCAGCAATTATTTCTTCAAAGACACTTTCTATCCCTTTTTCTCTCTCTTCTTCCTCTGGTACTCCTATAATGCAAATATTTTTCCGTTTGGATTGGTCACACAGTTCTCTTAATATTCTTTCATTCCTAGAGATCCTTTTCTCTCTCTCTGCCTCAACTTCTCTGTATTCCTGTTCTCTGATTTCTATTCCATTAACAGTCTCTTGCATCTCATCCAGTCTGCTGTTAAGCCCGTCGATCGCTTGTCTGTCTGATTTCTGCATTGTCTTTCCTCACTTCCCTCACTTCCTCCCTTAGCTCTTGCATATTTCTCTGTAGATCCATCAGTACGGTTCTGACTTTTATTCTGAATTCTTTTTCAGGAAGATTGTGCATGTCCATCCCATCAGGCTCACTCTCTGGGGTTGTCTGTGTGATCCTTGTCTGGACCATATTCCTCTGTCTTTTCATGGCGATAGAAGTCGTCATTGGTAGGTGTTACATGTGTCAGCTGGGAGAACAAAGTCCCTTCCTGCTTGTTGGTCTCCTTGCCCTTCTCCTAGGCCTGAGCTGTTTTCCTGCACACCAGTAGGCAGTCTCTGGGATAATCCCCTGACTGCCTGTGTGCGGGGTCGCCCTCAGCCTAGCCTGTAGTACTGCAGGGCGTTGCAGTTACGCTGGGTGCATTCTGGGCCCCTTGGTGCCTTCTGGACCAGGTTCTGGGGCTCTTCCCCCTTAGCTGCGTGCCCGCTGGGAGTAGACTCTGTGAGGTTGCTGGAGTGGTGCTGCTCTTCCACTGTTCTGCAGTGGGGTGGCTCCTCTGGGGCGCCAGCTGGGGAGGGAACGAATGGGAGGCTGCTGATCTCTGTGGGAAGCTTTGGTGCAGCTGCTTTGCCCAGCCACTGGCCAAGGGGTCTGAAATTCCCCAAGACTTCCAGCCTGCTGGGCTGAGTGTGCTGGGATGATTTTGTTCCATTGTTGGGCCCTTGACTCTTTAAGACTTTTAAAAAAGCACCAGCTTTTCTTTTGTCCTGGGGAGCCAGCTGAGGCGACCTGCTTTTCTCCATCTCGGATCCTGCCCTTCTGTTTCTCTAATCTCCAATACACCACACGATGTGTGTCAGTGCTCCCGGTGCAGATTACCAGGGCTGGTTATTTGGTGGGCCTGTGCTTCTATTCTCTCCCCACTCTGATTCCTCTCTTCCCCCTGGTGCGCTGGGGTGGGGAAGGGGGAGGGTCTCTCCGGGTCGTGGCTTTGTATCTTACCCGCTTCGTGAAGTGCTGAGTTCTCACAGGTGTAGCTGTAGCCTGGTTGTTGTCCTGTATCTTCTGGTCTTTCTTTTAGAAATAGTTGTATCTGTTGTATTTTCATAAATATATATGGTTTTGGGAGGAGATTTCCGCTGCCCTGCTCATGCCGCCATCTTCCCAGAAGTCTCTACAAAGAAGAATTCTTAACTTTGGAATTCAGAGCTAAGTGGGAGGGGATACATATAATAAACTTGAAACTTAATATACCACTTGTCAGACAAGATAAATAAATTAATCAGGTAAAAGTGATTAGCTTCCAATGTATTCACAGTATATTTAGACTTCAGTTGCTTGGGGTTTTCTCTAGTCTGTTTCAGCATTTAATCCTGCAAGTAAAGAGGTCCACTGGTGAATTCAACCAGCTTCAAAATAAATTAAAATAAGTAAGAAGACTGAAGGGTTAGGTGGTAAATCCGTATTTTTTCCTCTTCTCTTAGAATTACTTATTATTAGATAAACACAAGAGGTGGAGGAACTAATGCATTTCTTAATTATATTGAGTAATACTGCATGCAAATCAGTAAGCAATTAAATCCCAGGATACTGTGAGATGGCTTGTTTGTGAAGACTCCTGTACAACTTAGTGCCTATATTATTCAGGATAATACTAATTGCTATAACAAAGAAACCCTGAAAGTTCCACTAGCTTAACAAAATATAAGTTGGTTTCTCATTGATGTAACAGTAAAATGCACTTGTTCTTGGTCAGTGTATACCTTTCTTCCACATGGTGATTCAGGACCCTAGTTTCCTTTCTAGGGCCTTGGAGTCCTTTGCATCCAGCTGGCAGATGGGGTAAGTGTAGCAAAAGCAAACCAGGCTTATTAAGACAAACTATCCCCAAAGTCACCTATATCATTTCTGCCCTTATTTCATTAGTGAAAAGTAATCACGTGTTCATAAGAGTATACAAAGTTTATGATAAGGAGATATCATAATTGGCTAGATAGCTATCTTTAGGTGGCAACTCCACACTATGGAAATAAAAGAGCACAGATTCTTGGTGAAAGGTGAGCTATTTCTGTTATGCTGGTTTTCACCATGTTAAAAAGTGATGACATGTCTGTTTGGTGTAAAGTATTATGGTTAAGGTCTTTTTGTTTTTTGTTTTTTTTCCTCAGCTGCCTTCTAGCCCATGCCATATTGAAATATTCATTACCTGAAATTCATACTTTGACATTTGATTATCCTACTTTGTGCACTGTTTCAAGTGCAGATTTCTTGTGTCCCCAAACAGATTATAAATTCATCAAGGACAGATAATATGTAGCATGGAATAGGTACTAAATATTACTAAATTCAACTGAATGTGTTGTACTTCTGCAAACTCTGTAAGAGCTTTTCATAATCCTCCACATCAAAATTAATCTCCTTAGCCTTTGTAATTATTCTTTTTACCACCTGGTCACCTGCCTCTTCTCTCATACTGCCTAAAAGCTAAAGGCTTTTCAAAGGCGGCAAGTTAAGATAAGCAAAATTCTTCATATGTTTTAATTCAAGGCTTAGATTACAAGTTATGCTAAATTTATGTGGAATAGGAACATATAGATATAGAAAATCCATTGCTTAAAATAAAGCTAGATGTCCTGGAAAATAATTGAACAAGAGTGAGTAGAAATAGGGAATGGTCTTTATTTATTCCGAAGTGCCCATCTTAAAAGTAAATATAGTGATATTACTTGTGTATACCTTAGCTACTCACATCTTAAATCACCAGAAACCTGGGTAGTGGCTATACAGTTCTATGATTCAGAGCCTCAATCCAGGGAAATTATTTGCTCTCCAATCCAGAACTATGATATATCCGTTATCCCATGAAGTCTTAGTTTATGTCTATTGTGCTGGCTAGCATAAATATTAATA
Source organism: Smutsia gigantea (assembly GCA_032199065.1). Classification (NCBI taxonomy): domain Eukaryota; kingdom Metazoa; phylum Chordata; class Mammalia; order Pholidota; family Manidae; genus Smutsia; species Smutsia gigantea. The sequence continues at coordinate 6,367 of JAVSCE010018904.1, forward strand.
TGTCCCTTTCACTCTTAGGAAGTACTCAATTTTAATCAATAAATTATATAGTCATTCTTTCCATATCCCACAAGTCCTTTTCCTGTCCTGGGTCATGGGTGGATTATTCCAACCTGGTGGCTGCTGAAGCTTTCTGAAGTTTTTCAAGTTGCCTATTATTATCATTCCACACTGTTGCTCTACCAAGTGTCCTTTTCTGGGGCTAAATCGTTTGCCACTGTCAAGGTAGCTAACGAAATGTGAGCACTACTACTACTGATAGCATTCTCATTACATCAGGTCTACAGTTCCAGTCACTGGCTACACTGTCTCCACTTTCAGTGTCATTAACCCCATTGTTCAACAATTAAAATTGACCTTGAAGTTAGGAAAGGTCATCTCTTCAACCAGTAAGTACAATCAGGTACTACAAAATAGCTTACTCTTATGAGTTCTGTGATCTTGAACAGAGCTAGTCAAAGATTATTTGATTAGACTGCTTGTTGTCCCATGCAAAAGAGCCTCTCTCTCATCCATAGGCCCTTTGCAAATGCTTCTTGTGTTTTTAGATAGTACTCCTAGAAATTGGAGGTGGTATATTTCTCCCCAATTTGTCAGAACTCTAAATCTTAATATCTGATGGATATAACTTTAGTCTTCAAAATCTTCTCCAACATTTCCCTCAGAAGGCAGGAGATACACATTAAATAGTACCCCTTGATTAGCTCTTTTGATATCCCCTTGTCTATAAAGTTGGAATGAAAGTTAGATCCCCATTTGGAAGCAATGTCTTTTTGCAACTACTTCATGAGGCAATAAAGTTTTACAAAAATATTTCTTCTTATTTTTAAATTAGATTATTTTTAGAATTGAGATCTCCCTGTGTACTTTCCAATATCATGATTCCTTTGTTTTATTGCTGTTTTTGTTGTTTGGTTTAAATGTCTTCATTTTTTTTTGTAAAATGATGTTAAAATGGAAATAGTTATGTCTTACTCTGGGCTGAAGCCCTTAAATATTAGATACCATATTCCAACAGGTAGAAGTCTACCAGGAGGAATTTACAAAGTTGGCTGAATACTGGTTTCAAGATCTTAATTGAATACTTCATTTTCAGCCTATAAAAGAAGTTGAAGAGTTTGATAAAAGATTGGGAGTTTAGGAGATTTTTGGAAAGAGTTGGTGTGCTATGAGTAGTATATTCTCAAAGTGTGAGTAGTGAGAGATGCTTGCCTCTTATCACAAGATGAAGGAAAGGGTCTTCAGCAGAATCACATGCAGAGTTTGAAGTACAGTCCCTGGAACCTGATGGATAGTGGATTAATGTATGGCTCATACCACCCAGACAATATAAAGGGCAAGACTTGGCTAGTCATTCTTAAAGGAGCAAAGAGAAGTTGCTGTATTTGAGGAATGCCTGCACTTCCAGAGTTTGTTGGGACAGATGATACATGAATATATTCCATAGAACATATGCAGGCCACTTACAAGAAAGAGCCGCCAGCATGGGTTCCTTAGTACCTGGCCAACAATGGCCATGGGAGAGATGTTCCCAGTAGTGGGGTGAATTATCAGATTCCTACGTGAAGAAGAACGAACCGTAAGGAAAAAGCTAGAGTGAATACATTCACAAGCATCAGTGGAACTGTGAGGTATTTCCAGAGGTTAAGTAGTCTCTGAAGAAGGTATTAAAGCATTCCATGAAAGAAAGAATCAAACTTAAACATCTACAAACCCCAGGGAGCATCCGTTCCTTCTCATGGCAGTATAGTAAATTAACCCCTTTCCCGGCCTTTTGCTCCTCTCATTCAGCCTGTCCCTTACCATGAAGAAATCAAAAAGTCAACAAGAAAGAGGAGGAGGAAAGTACAAGGTACAGAAAGCATGTCCCCTTTCCCTTTCAAGTTAGTGAACTTGGCATCAGACCTGAGCTGGGAAAAGAGCGAGGCTCAAATAAAACTTATAGTTTTATTATTATACTGCTAAAGATATATTAATTACTGAAATGAGACTCATTATTTAAAAGTAACAAGAAAAGTTATTGAAATTTTCTTGATTTTTCTTCAGGGGCAAGAGAAGAACTCATCTCACAGAATAAATTTGAATAAATCATAGGAAATTGAAACAAAGCTGTTTTCTGATTATATCCACAAATCGTATTTGATATATGCATCAGTTATATGACAATCATCTCCAAGTTAATACTTTGCATTTTACTCATTCCTAGATCTACAAACAGCCAACAGATAATATATGTGGGTTTCCCTTAATGTTGTTCTCTAACCAATTGTACAAATATCTTTCTCAATTCTTTTTTCAGGAATTGTTAGAGAGTAATAGTTAAAAATGACCTTGAAATAAATTCTGGGGTTCATAGCCTGGCCCCACCACTCACTGTATGTCACTAGTTTATAGGATTGTGAGGATGCAGTGATGTAGCAGGCAGGATACATGAGATGCATTTAGTATTATATACTGAACACAAGTTGCTGTGCATAATTCCCAGCCTAATTCTAAGAATCTAATTTTTTGTATTTGCTATGTTCTGCTGAACTGTGAGGAGATCTATTTCCCCCACAACCTCATACTCTAAGATTCTTATATGGAGTATTTTTTAAAAACCACTAAACCAGCACACATTGCTAAAAGATAGTCCTACTCTGTTATAGTTATATTAGTTATAGAAGTGCTACTTCTGTAACAAACTCTAAAATTTCAGTGGCTAACACCAGTTTTATCTCACTGAAATAATTGTTCAATAGATGTTTAGTGGATAAACTTCCATGTGGAGACTTAGAACTCAGTCTCTTCTCATCTAATAGCTCTGTCATCCCCTCAGGGCTTAGAAACCTTTAGCTAGAAGACAGAAAAACCACAATGAAGAGGAATTCCTACTATTTAACCACTATTTACCTTCTTCTGACAAGGAATAACACTATATCTAGATATGAGAATGACAAGGAATATAATTTCTGGTTGGATACCTTCTTCCCAAATACAACTCTACACTATGGAGAGATCATGGGTTTGGGAAGATAGCCAGTTGTCTGCCATGTTGGCCCATAGTGCTTTCAGAGAGCTACAGACCCGGGAATTGATATATGTCCCTCCCTACATCATGACTGAATCATCATGGTAGCTGTAGTTTCTTACAGGATTTAGAAAGTGAGGTATTGATACAAATATGGTGGGAAAAGACTCAAAAATCAGGACACATGCAGTAGAAATATTTGTACCCAGTTTGATGGTTAGTACAGAATTTGAACCAAAGAATGGATGGAGAAAAGACAAAAAAAAATGGTTATCTTTCAGACTAGCAAATTGGTTCTATGCCTAGCAATTTAGCATATGTCAGCCATCAGTTGTGCTTCTAGATTCAATTCCAACAACCTGTTAGCGGACATTTTCCCCATATTTTTGGCAACAGATTGGTTATTCTTGCCAGGTTTCAGTGATATTCTGCATGTGTGTGTGTGAGAAAAGATTTTAGAAGGCAGTTACAAGAAGCTGTATCTTGTACAATTAGTCAGATATCACTTAATACTAAAAAACTGCCTACATTTTGAAGTACTTCATAATCTCACCCCAACTAATCTATTTAATCTTATTTCCAGTATTTATTCTGCTTTCTAGTCAGATATTTATCTTCACTGTTCTACAGATAAGCCAGTCTCATTCCTACCTTTGCCCTTTTACCTCTATTGTTTTCCCATGGCTTAAATTGCCATAGTGTATCATTTCTAGCTATCTAAATATTATTCATTCTTCAAGCCCAGCTCAACCATATTTCATTCATAAAATCATGCCTTGTATCTCAACTCTCACTAATATGTTTCCTTGAACTACATAGTAGTTATGGTCTATAGAGTTTAGTATTGTAATATGTGATGTTTGGTATTTAGTGACTACATTTTCTTTATTTATTCTGAGTGTCATTGTTGTCTACCTAACAAGTTTATATGTTATTTGAAGGCAGGAACTATATACTTTCTGTATTCTTTCATGGCATCAAAAATAGTATTAATTGTGAAGAATAAAAGCATGGGCTTTGCCGTCCAGGAAACTATTTGTAAATATATAGATTTCTGTCTCTATAAAATTTATAATGCAGTTGTGCCATGCTATTTTCTGCTTACTTAGAAAAGTCTTGGGGAAACATCTTTTTTTTTTTTTTTAATTCCTTACTGTGGTAAAATATACACAACATGAAAGTTCCCATTTTAACCATTTTTTTTTAATAATTTATTTTGGATCATTAATCTACAGCAGTATGGAGGTTCCTCAAAAAACTCAAAATAGAAATACCATTTGACCCAGGAATTCCACTCCTAGGAATTTACCCTAAGAATACAGCAGCCCAGTTTGAAAAAGATAGATGCACCCGTATGTTTATCGCAGCACTATTTACAATAGCCAAGAAATGGAAGCAACCTAAGTGTCCATCAATAGATGAATGGATAAAGAAGATGTGGTACATATACACAATGGAATATTATTCAGCCATAAGAAGAAAACAAATCCTACCATTTGCAACAACATGGATGGAGCTAGAGGGTATTATGCTCAGTAAAATAAGCCATTTTAACCATTTTAAGTGCACAATTCTGTGGCATTAAGTATATTCACACTGTTGTGCAACCATCACCACCATCCATCTCCAGAACTATTTCATCATCCCACACTGTAACTCCATATACTCATTAAATAACTCCACATTCCCACGCTCCCTAGCCCCTGGCAACCACCATTATACTTGCTATATCTATGAGTTTGACTACTCTGGGTACCTCATACAAGTGTAATTATATAATACATGTCCTCTTCTGTCTAGCTTATTTCATTTAGCAAAATGTCTTCAGGGTTCATCCATGTTGTGGCATGTGTCAGAATTTCATTCCTTCTTTAAGGCTGAATAATATACCATTGTATGCATGTATACCACTTTTGTTTATCCATTCATCTGTCAATCAACATTTGAATTGTTTCCATCTTTGGGCTATTATGAATAATGCTGCTATGAACATTGGTGTACAAATATCTGTTTAAGTCCCTGATTTCAATTATTTTGAATTGAAATATACCCAGTGCATATACCCAGAAGCAGAAATGCTAGATCTCATGGTAACTCTATGTTTAATTTTTTGAGGAACCACCACACTGTTTTCCACAAAGGCTGCACCTTTTTATCTCCATGGGAAATGTTTTTAAGTTCTGTTTACAACCAAAAGAAGTTTGGAGTTTGGTAGAGTTTAACACACTCTTCCAGTCATGTAGAACAGATGGAAAAGGATCAAACACAAGGCAAGTCATATTGAAAATTCTCTTTTGTTACTTTCTCACCAGTTTTAGTCTCATGAATCATATTTTTCACTCCAATGACAACCTGGCTTTCTATGAAACCTACTAGTTAAGCAGAAGTCATTCCACTTCCTGGAACGGCAGAACCAAAAAGCAGAAATGATTATGGGTGAGGGCAACAGCCTTTACAACCAGAGCAAGTGATTGGAAAAAATTTTAAGTTGCATTGGGACCTCATTCTCTCTCCCTTAGGATGTAATACACACACACACACACACACACACACACGTTACCCATTATCATCATACTGACCCTACATTGCCTAACCCTCAGCCTTCTCCAAATAAGTAGTCCATCTAGTCTTGCCCATGTTACTGCTCAAGATTGCATGAAGGTGGGTGGCATTATCTTAATTCTTCAGTCAAGTTCCTTGAAGTCTGAGGCTCAATCCTCTTTCTTAATATGTTTTTCATCCCACAGAAACAAGTCATGTGTTTTATCATATAGTAGGTGTTCCAATATTACATTAATTGATAAGACAAGAAGAATGTTTATGTCTTGTAATAACTTACCCTACCCATATAACATTTGCATTTGTAAAACTTCAATACTCAAGCCAAAGGAATTTCTAAAGAAAAAAATCATTCCAGATATCTTAACAAAGGGAGCTATTTAGGCAGAGGAGCTTTTAACATCCATAATCACATATGGCATGCAGTTACCTTTACATTGGGTGAGTATTCCTCACAGTAAGAAATTATAAAGAAATGGAGGCAGGACAGTTAGATACCATGTTTCTGGCTGAACTGAGAGCCAGATTGAGTTAGAGAGGAAGACCCAAGAGTGGATGGGTATGGGACCTCCAAAGCACAAAATTATTTACTTGGGATTTTTTTTTCATGTTTTACAAAACATCTGTATGGAACAAAAGACAAAATTTACCTTGGTGATGCATGAAAGCAAACTATGTAGTAAAACATCTCCATTTCATATGTAATCTCTCACTAAAAGAGTTTCCATTTTGGCAAGCATAATGCTGAATTTGACAACAATGTAACTGATATAAATCATTTAATTAAAGATAACATGGCCACTGGTACTTATTTGCCTCTCTTGGTAGATTACTAAAAGGCAATAAATTTACAAGACTGAAATTTTATCTACTTCACAATCAGATGAAAATATCATGGGTGCAGTGCCAAAGAGCATTCTTGGGTTAGACTTCTCATTTCCCCATATTTAACCGACTGGAATTTTCCCCCATTGTTATTCATTTTAACCTTTTTTAAAGAATGATTTCCCTGAGAAATATGCACTTCTTTATAAAGATTCGATATAACTTAGTAATCATCAAGAAAAATAGGAACTTTTAGTATAATGTGATTAATAAAGACCTAGATTTACAATAAACAATTTATATTAAGGATGATAGAATGGAGACACACATAAAATCTTATGAGATTGAAAGACACAACTTTTAATTCACATGAACCTAATGACATAAAATTTCTAGATGGGATACCACACTCCTTCCCTTCTTTCTCCCTATTTCACAATCAAGAGGCCACAAAAACAGAACAGGCTCAGAAAAAAAAAGTTAATCTTATGAAAAATAAACTGTAGTTTTAACTTTAATGATAAATGAAAGTTCATTTTTCAAGGTCCCAAGCAGCTATCTTTCTTAAGGAAAATAACCTAGAATTTGAAGGACTTAGGTCTTGAATTCTTCAGGACTTTTCTCATTTAAAGTAATCTAAGGAAGGAAGAAATTTCATCTAATGAAAAAGAACTGGCTTTGGAGCCAACATATCTGGGTTTAAATTCTGGCTCCAATACATACTAGCCATATGAATTTGGATAAGTTACAACACCTCTAAAAGCTTCAATTTCATTAACTACAAAATGGGTTTAATAATACTTTTCACACAGGCTGTTGTGGGGGACTAAAAGAAGTGTGATTAGGAAAGCACCTGGTAATATCATATTGTAGGCATCCAATAAATAGTCACTATCATAATTTTCACCTAGCTATTTTCCTCCCTTTTTTGAATCAGAAGTATAATAATGATCATAGGAAATATGTCCAAAGTATTCTTATCTTATAAAGGTGTACTGCATAAACTAAATAGCAAACTATAAGTGGGAGAAGTGCTCATTGAACTTATAACTCAGCATTGAATTATTATGGACAGTATCAGTAGGTTATTTACAAAGTCTGTTCCTGACGTTGTTAAAGACACCAACACATTTTGAGTTTAGAATAACACTGCACAAGATTCAGAAATCACTGATGTTGTTCAATAACACTAAGATATCTCATAAAAAGTAAGTGAACACTTTTTAAAAGACTAAGAGAAAGTTTGATATTGATAACAAAGTCAAGTGCTGGGAAAGCTGATTCCTAGTGTTGCAGGTATTCGTAGATCAAACGTCATTTCTCTTGAAAAAGTATGATATTCACTAAGTATCAAACCCAGAGAAAAAGTTTAGTGGGTTTATTCCTATTTCACTTTTAGGAAGAGACAACAAAATCTCATCTTGCCAAATGTATATGGGATAATCCTCATATGTTTTTAATTCTGCAGTTGGAATGGGAATTATTTTTATATATGTGCTTCTGAAATTCCAGATTGTCTTTTCAAAACTCTAAAACCTGTGGATAGTTGACATAACTGCTGGGAGACTCCTATACAAACACTGGGAAAACAAGGTGGTGGTCTATTGAGGCTTCTACTGATTTTGAACATTTTTAGATTCATTCCCTTGCTTTCAAAGAACCAAACTATGTAGACTCAAAGACTGGTTTCAAAAATAGGGGCATTACACGTGGAATCAATAAAGATGTAGAAAGCTCCAAGAATTTACCTTTTCATAAGTGAATTATAGTATCCATACTAAAGATATTGGTGTTCCTTAATGAAATTTCCTTCCTATACCACATACAGCCCAAGAGAAAAAAAGGGATTGTTGAAAATGTGATCACTGAAACACTTGTTTTAAAAAATCAAAATAAGAGCCCAAAATACTGTAATGACAACAGAGTTAAAACTCTCAGAGGCTGATTTCAAGGGCATTTGCATTTTATTGCAGAGGATATCCATTTACATCTGTGTAGTGATGCCATTCTGCTGTCAGCCTGATTCACCTTTAAGAAACCTTTGTGACACAATCAACAAACTGGGAACCAGTGCAGAAATTCAAAATGTCAAAGATGAATTGGGGAAGTCTCCCCTGAAATAGAACAAACTGATATAGTTTCTGTCATAGACAGTAAATCAAAGTGACTCAAAAGATGGAGTACCCTTCAATGGTGTGGAAGAACCAGAAATCAAAAAATGATGGGTACTGTTTTTATCTAACCTATCATTGCACTACTACTAGATCTCATAAGGCTTCAGAGATATAAGACAGACCACATGATAATGCTTACCTGATCTAAAACCTGATAGCCATAGTGGTGGTACAATGTAATATAAAAAGCCTGGGTTTGAAATTTAGTAAGCATAGATTCAAATGCCCTATTTGCTGCTTACTAGATTTGTAATCATATATATTATCATTTAACCTCTCTGAGTCTATTTCACATCAGTAAAATGGACATAATAAGACTGAACTCACAGGTCTGTTGCAAGAATCAAGCAAGAAGGCATTTAAAGTGCCTGACCACATGCCAAACACATATTTTTAAGTAATGAAACAGGGAGGCAACTTTATGTATGCTTGCCTCCAAAATTCCCTTTTTCACCACCTTGTTATACTGGCTAAGGTTGAGTCAAGTATGTTATTTGCATCAAGTAAAATCAAGTTTATATTCTTAAGAATGATATTTTGGTAGGTTATATTATCTTTTTGAATTACTTAAGGTGGTTTTAGATATGCTCTGGAAAAGGGCAAGGCAATCAACACAGAACAGGTAGGATTCTAGAAACTTCATATTAATTTTTATGTTTAATTTCTCAAAGCTGTAAGATAAGTAGATGTTAACCTATTTTTATAGTTGAGGAAAACAACTCATATTAACTTACCTAAATTATCACAACTGGTAGGTGGTAGATCTAGGATTCACCTTCATATCAATCTGATTCTAAAGCATTATGGCCCTGCTCAGTATAAACCCGTATTTCTTTGTCCATCCATAATAAAATATAGAAAGATAGTGTTTGCATTAAATAAATTAAAACTTGTATGTATATTTTATAAATAAGTATATTAGCAGAAAAATCACAAAAGGCATCTCAACAGTATCTGAGGAACCAAGCCAGGTAGAAAGTAGGACAGGGGATAAGACCTGAGATGAGATTTACTCTGGATCAACTAGATATAGGACTCTTGGTTTCTTTGTGAACTATAGTTTTCCTATCTTCCCTCTCCTTTTCTGCCTCTATAAGATTGCAATGCTGACAACGGACATTTATGATAGTAATGTTTTGAGGGGTGAATAAATTACATATTCCAAAACCTGTGGATAATTGTCATAACTGCTGGGAAACTCCTATACAAATACTCTCGTTGGAAAAACAAAGTGGTGGTCTATTGAGGCTACTGCTGATTTTGAACATTTTAGATTCAGCCCCTTGCTTTCAAAGAACCAAACTAAGTAGATTCAATGAATGGTTTCAATAGTACGTACAACATTATATGTGGAATCAACAGAGCTGCAGGAAGCCCCAAGAATTTATCTTTTCATAAGTGAATTGAAGTACCCATAATAAGTATATTGATGTTTTGTATAGATGTAGATAAGGATATATAGATACACACATACACATATATATTATATATAACATAATAATTTAATATATATGTGAAATTCTCTACAATTCTTAAGACTTAAATGTAACTTTTACACTCTCTTTGGACCTCTACTCAAATCTTCCTGGTTAACTCTGTATAATATATCACCAACATCACCCCAATCTGGCTCTTCACAGTACCCTTATCAAGTTTATTTTTCTCTATAACACTTAAGAACTGGTACAACACATATTTAATTGTGTTTTTTGCTTAGTGACTGTCTCTCCTTATTAGAATATAAATTCCATGAGAACATACATTTTACCAGTTTTCTTCATTCCTCTACCCCAGTGCCTAGAATCATTATTTTGTTACCTGTTGAATGAAAAAATATATAGGCAATCAGTAAACGTCATTTTCATTTTCTTCCCCTTCTTTTATGTTGGATAAGAAATTTAATTTAGTTTTAATATTATTTTAAATACAGATGGTCCCCAACTTATGATGGTTCGACTTAATGATTTTTCAGTTTACAATTGTGTGAAAGTGAAATGCATCCAGTAGAAACTGAACTTTTGTATCTTTTCCTGGACTAGTGATATGCAGTACAATACTCTCTCATGATGTCGGGCTGTGGCAGCAAACCACAGCTCCCAGTCAGCCACAAGATCACGAGGGTAAGCGACCAATACACTTTACTATGATTCTGTCCCCATACAACCGTTCTGTTTTTCACTTTCAGTACAGTGTTCATTAAATTACATGAGATGTTCAACACTTTATTATAAAATAGTCTTTATGTTAGATGATTTTGCCTAACTGTAGACTAATGTAAGTTTTCTGAACATGTATAAGATAGGCTAAGCTAAGCTATGATGTTTGGTTGATTAGGTGTATTAAGTGCATTTTTCTTTTAATAAGTTTATTTTGATATCATTAATCTACAATTAAATGAGTAATATTATGGTGATTACACTACCCCCTTCATCAGGTCACCCCCCGCAATCCCATTACAGTCACTGTTCATCAGCGGAGTGAGATGCCATAGAGTCACTACTTGTCCTCTCTGGGTTGTACAGCCCTCCCCGTGCTCCCCCAACATTACATCTGCTAATCGTAATGTCCCTTCTTCCCCCTTGCCCCTCCCTTCCCACCCATCCTCCCCAGTCCCTTTCCCTCTGGTAACTATTAGTCCGTTCTTGGGTTCTGTGAGTCTCCTGCTGTTTTGTTCCTTCAGTTTTTTGGTTTTTTTTTTTTCCTTAGTTCTTATACTCCACATATGAGTGAAATCATTTGGTACTTGTCTTTTTCAGCTTGGCTTATTTCACTGAGCATAATACCCTCTAGCTCCATCCATGTTGTTGCAAATGGTAGGATTTGTTTTCTTCTTATGGCTGAATAATATTCCATTGTGTATATGTACCACATCTTCTTTATCCATTCAGTATTAAGTGCATTTTTAATTTATGATATTTTCAACTTACAATGGGTTTATCAGGATGTAACCCCTATCATAAGTCAAGGAAGATCTGTAGTGTGATCAAAGAATAATTCAGTTGTTATCTATGAACACCTGAATAAACTTATCAGTTCATTGAAATCACTAATCATTATGTGAAATAACTGTTCCATTCATAAAATTCAATTTCATACTTCCATGCTTTTACTCAGGGTGTTTACAGCTTCTGCCCCAAATGATTTGATCATTGCTGTAGCTGAGTAACTTCTGTATGGTTAGCATTCTTCCCCTTTCTAACTGGGAGTTTTTGTTGCAACTATCTTGTTTCTTCTCTACAACCGTATACTGGGTGAGTGAGTGGGAGGGCAGATTGATTGTCTCTTAGTTCATTGGTGTTCAAAGCAGAATGAACTCATTTTTTAGTTTATAGGTGACCAGAACACAATGAATCATATCTGGTTATGATTTTAAAAAGGTGTGTCACCAGCTATCTTGAATTTTGAGATAAACACAGTAACTAACAAGGTACACTGTGGCTTCTCTCTTGGGAAAGAGTAAAATATGTTCTATGTTTGGAAGGAAGGGTAAACAATATTATGTGGATAGTCAATAAGCAGAATGTATCAGAGGCTACTACTTGTTTCTTTATCTGGTATCCATTTTTCTCATAATAATGAACTTTTTAGCTGACTTAAATATTACATTCCCAACCATCCTTACAGCTAGATGTAGCTATGAGTCATGGTTATGTGCAATGCTGCATAAGCAGAAATATCATGTGGCAGTTTCCAGGATTCTTCCTCTTTTGGCAACTTCATCTTCTTTATTTCAAATTCTCCAAATCCTTTTGTCTATAATACAGATGCCACAATCTTGAAACATAAAGATAAAGGCCACATACTCAATATGGCTTAATGACAGATTGGAAGGAACTGAGGTCTTAAGTGGATATCATGGACCAGACATGCCATGATAACTCTGTGCTGCTTATAACCTGAACTTGTATATGAGAAACAATCAACCTCCATAAAACCATGGTTATTTTGAGTTTTATGCTCCTCATCACTGAACCTTACTTTAACTGAAAGATACTGTAAATATTTAGTTATGGTAATTGCATTAGTTTGCTAGGAGTACCATAACAAATTACCACAGTATGGTAGCTTAAACAACAGAAATTTTTTCTCACAGTTTTGGAGACTGGAATTACAATATTAAGGTGTCGCCAGGTTTAGTTTTCTCCTAATGCTTCTCCCCTTGGCTTGCAGATAACCGCCTTCTCACTTTGTCCACACGTGGTCTTTTCTTTTTGCATACACATCCCTGATGTCTGTGTGTGGGTCCAAATTTCCTCTTCTTATAAGGACAACAGCCATATTGGTTTTGGACCCATCTAAAAGCCATGTTTTAACTTAGTCACCTCCTCTTTATATGTCCAGTCTCCAAACACAGCCACATTTCTGAGGTACTGGGGGTTAGAACCTCACCATGTGAATTTTGTGGGGATACTATTTAGTCCATAACAGTAACTGACTTATTGGCAAGATGATAAGCTCTGCAAAGGCACGAGCTGTATTTTCTTCACTTTTACACTGGTAGGCAGAAGAGAGTTACTCGCTGAATGGCAACTGCTTTTGAGGATTGAATCCATTTTCCTGAATGTTCACACTGAAATGACAGACCACAATGTGTGCACAAAGATATACCCTTAAAATTCCATTTCTAAAACAATAGATTTGGATATTTCAGAATATCTAAAGCAGTATAAAATAAGAGAAGGCAATACTGAAAAATGTCAGATCCAAAAGGATACTAGTAATTAAACATTTCCAGAAACTCAAAATGTAGGTTGCATTGACTAGAGAGAATATGATGGAAATATTCAACATTAAGTATTTCTATCATGGTGGAATTAGTTGAGTGCATCTCACCTGGGCTTCCTATGAAAGCATCCCTCTCTGCCTCAACCATTCCACATAAAATTACATAACCTATTCTAGAAACCATGTGCATTGTAGCCACAGTGAGTGGTGTGTTAGGACTGGCTACTACTACTGGACCACAAGAGCTTATTGTTATGTTTTCAAGCTTTTTTTTCAAGCTGGTAGTTCAACCATTGGTAGCTTTAAATTAGCTGTGGTGGGAGTATTTATACCACAAAAATTAAAAAAATGATACAAATTGAGGCTTTGGGGGTAGCAGGTTTTAAAACATTTACTATCACAGCAGTCACCATAGTCCAATGAGCTAATAGCAAAGCCTCCTCACCTAGCTAACAGTGGTAAAGCATACCCATTGAGGGAGAGAGATCAATGGGAATGTTAAGAAGAGGGATAATTCAGAATATGACTTCTTTAGACCTTACCTTCCCCTCTCCTTGTGTTTAGATTAAGCTGCCATTGTTCAGCCAAGGGTGCTTAAGTTGATTTTCATCAAATCTCATTATACTATTTTGAAACTGCTCCCTCAAATCTCTGTTCTATCCCAGAAAATGACCCTGTTATTCCAAAAATTTGCCTAGTCTATTTCCTTTTACTCCAGCAATGGAGAAGTATATCCTTTGTTATGATTACTATTGACCTTTATAGTTTTATCTGTCTAACTTCTATTGTTGGACAAGATGAAGTGTATTCTCTCTTATTTTCTCATTAAGCAAATCTGTAATATGTTTATAGTTGCAAAATGTCTCCAAACCATTATTTTGGTTATTATTTTTTTTTTTACAATTATCAGGGGTGCAGCGGACAGCATTATCATGCTGTTTCAGAGGTTCACTCTCCAGAAAGTTCAGAAGTTTTCTTCAACTCATGCACTAATCTTGGAGCTTATAGTGGATCATAGAATCTTTAAATTGGTCTTCATAGACTATTAGTGTCCCTTTTATACTTTCTGTGTGTCTCTCTGATGCAAGGTCCCATAATGCAAGTTCTTGTCCTCATTCATACACACACGCATAGGCACACACACAGACTTTGAAAGAAATGAGGTTTATCATTAGCCATAACAACAGCAACACTTTCAAGTATTAATAACTCAATATGTATTGAGGCACCATTCAAGGTAATGTCACAAGGTAATTTTCCCAGTGATCCTGTTAGGTAGATATAGTTATGCCTATTTTTCAGATGAGGAAACTGAGACCCACAAAATTCAATAACTTACCAAAGTAAGTATCAAAGCTTAGTGGACATTATTTTTTTTAATTAAAAATTATCTGAAATTAAACTTCATGGTTAATATAAAATGTAGTTATCCACAAACTTGTGTATATATTATCTCATTTAATACTCACTGTAATCCATGAAGCTATTACTATCCCCTTTTTAAAGTCATGGAAACAAGATCCAAGAGATTAAGTCATTTGCTTGGGGCCACACAACTACTATGGAACAGAGCTAGGGTTCAAACCAAGATCATCTGATTTCCAAACCGAAGTCCTTCCCATTTTAACATGCAGAGACCAGATAAATAATCAACTTTTTATCTGTTTCATTCCTTTCTATTATACAGACTGCTTAATGACTCTATTTTCTTTCTTTTTCGTTCTACTTTTTCTTGCTGTTCTCCAGCATTAGGTATTGCTTTGGCTCTATTTCCATTAGCAGCATTGATTTACTGGTCACATATGGCACTTGGCTCCTCTGAATATTATGTGTTGATAAAACAAATTGAAAAATGGGCTACATATGTTTCAGGGACTCAGTGGAACAGTGAGAGTACATTATTAGAGTTGGCACTCTGGGAAAGAGATTCGACCTTGTTTAGACAATAGGAAATGAATGCAGCATCATCCTGACTAACGAGTTCAACATCAACATTACTACACAGAGATAGCCCTAACCTACTTATAACGTATCCAGAAATCTAATAATTAATATTTACTGAATAATCACTATGGTGCTAAGTACAGGATTGTTATAAAGAATTACAAAAACCTTAATTTGTTCTACTGAAATTCATTAGGCTTCAACTATGAGGCAAGGAGTGTTTCAAGTGCTAGAAATGAATATGTCTGGCCTCATGATGCTTACTTTCTGATAGAGAAAAGAAAAAGAACAAATCAAGTAAATAGAAAATAAAGTTACTGAAAATTATGATAAGTACTATGAAATAAACAAACAAGGGTTCAATATAAAGAATGGCAGGAAGGAATGGGACTCACTTGACATTGGATGGTTAGTGAAGAACTCTCTAAAGACTATGTAAGCACATATCCTACAGTTAAGGTGCTTATAAGTTAATTGTCCACATACATACCCTGTGAGCAAGAATATTTTCTTCTTGATGTATTGAAAACTGGAAACTATGTTTAACAGACAACTACAA
This sequence comes from Smutsia gigantea, assembly GCA_032199065.1. Classification (NCBI taxonomy): domain Eukaryota; kingdom Metazoa; phylum Chordata; class Mammalia; order Pholidota; family Manidae; genus Smutsia; species Smutsia gigantea. The sequence goes on from JAVSCE010018904.1 coordinate 22,163, forward strand.
AAACAGTTGCATTCATCAAGACGTGATATGCAGTAATAATATTTAATAAGAATATATATTACATCCATGTATATGTGTGTACACATATACATATATAGCTTATATACAGTATACATATGCATTTTAAATCTATAGTATGCATTTATATATTTTTATATATATAGCATATATATATAATATACACATATATTTAGTTTTTCCCTTTTGAATAGAAAACATGATCATTAATTAAGCCATGATGTTATGTGTTTTGGAAACATCAAGATATAAATTTGGAGACAATAATAACGTAATTATAATGTGATAGGCATTTTTGTAGTGCTCATCTGGAAACTGTGATTTTTAATTAATTTCAATGAAGTCCAAGTTAATTCTTTTTTCTTCAGTACTACCCAGGAGATACTCTTCAAATATAAGAAAATAGAAAAATGTTGCTTATCAAGTCCACCTAAATTGCAGTTGATTTTTTAATCCTGGAATCTTATTTTATCCCTACAATATTTTAGCAAAAACTTTGGAAAAGACTGAAATTATTCCTAGCCCTAAAAACAAAGTTTTCCCCAATCTGAGGATAGTCACTTTCTAGTTGTTTTTTAGAAGTCTCTTGGACTTCTAAATAGGACTATGAATTGCTCAGTCACTTTTTTTGTACAATGACATGTACCTGTGGCATTTACTATTAGAAATATCTTATCAGAATCAGAGCTCAGTTGATAGTTTAAGTTAAATAGGAAATAGCAATTAGGAAAGCTGTTTCCATGCTCCCTTTTTCACCCATTCTGATTGCTTTTCAGAGATTTTCAATAAGATGACTATGAAGAGCTGCGTTCTTGGTTCAGGAGGCTAGGTTTATACTACTCTCATGTTTCAAGGCTGGTGAGCCATAAACATAAAAGGAGGAACAGAATGATGGTTGAACAATTAATAAGAACTATGAGAAAACAATGCACTTAAAATAAAATGCATAAAATAATTGAACCACAAAAAGTGCAACTATGTATAGAAAATGTGTGTGAACATTCCAGACATAACAGAACAACGCCATAAATAACTCCACAAAAAATCATAATAAACATGATGGGAAAAGTAATAGTAGATACCCTATAGATATCTTAGGCCCATAAATGCAGTCTAACATAATTTTGTAATGTGATAGAGTTCGGATCATTTTGGGTATTTCTTACTGAAGGAATTCTCTATTAGTATACTGGTTGCTCATATATTTCTGCTATACTGTCATTACAAAATCATTCTACCTGGTTTATACGTTTTCGATAATTACAGGGCAAAACTGGGTGGCTTATAGCGAAGGTGGAATATTCATAAGAAAACAGCACATAGCATTTATTCTATGATCAATAAGGTGATCTTATTCATTAAGGCCACTTACTGAGGGTAAAACATGGCAAAGAAAAAGGGAAGAAAGACGTTGCCAGAGGTCTTCAAAATCCTGGTAATGACCTAGAATCAAGATCACTAGCCCAATCTGTACCTGGAAAGTGAACTCATCCAATTTTGTAATCTCATAAGATAGCCATGCAGTTAGTTTCAAAATATAAACTCCCAGATTTAAATAACCACAGTAAGGGAAGAAAACATAAAAATGAGCTCAGAAACTCCCTGAGTTAGTCGGAGTTTGGCACGTTTCCTAGAAATGAAGAGATTCAGTAGTCAAAATCCTGAATAGACTTAAACATTGTGTTCCTCTTTGCTGATGTTTTAGCTAAAATGAGGATAACTTCTAATAAGGTGTTCACCTGTATTTCCTGAAAGGAGTCTGCACCAAAATTAGGTAAAGATTATATGGCCAGACAAGTGTTACTAATAAGCAGCTTCTACTTGCCTTTGTGCATGAATAGCACCTGCTTCTGAATAGATGACAGAGTGGACATCTCCTGTTTGCATGTCTGTCAGCAGTACTTTAACTTAAGATGCCTATGTCTTCACTACTGAAAGCTTCTTTTCAATAAGCTTTACATACATTATTTCTGGAATTAATCCAACCAAAGCACTAAGCAAGTGCTGCTCAAAATGTGCTCTTGAACTGCTAGTAAGTAAACTGTTTGTTACAGTCCACAATTAGGTAGTATAGAAACTGAGTTTAGAAATTCTATGACATTGACATTGTCACAACATCTAAGAAAGTGCTTGTCTCATTGAACAAGATATTGACCAACTCAGGTGTTGGGAACTCAAATGACGAATCGCATTTGATGCAAGCGATGTTGTAGTCATACTCAGAAGTACCACATTACAGTGTGTAATATTTTAAGATCAGTTCATCAACTAAAATCTAAATGTTTATGAAATATGAAATCCACTTCTTTCATGGAAAGATAATTTTAATAATTACCTAATTATATACTAATTACTACTAATTACCTAATTTTATAGGTTAAGATTTTGGAACTTGCTATCAATGAACTCTTGAAGATGACTTTTGAAATAACAGCATCATTCATTTAATTTTGAATAAAAGTTTAAAATTAGTAACTTGATCTTGCTGAAATTGCTTTAAAATTTCTTTTACTCCTGTCAGTATATGTAGGTGTATTTCCTTACTATAAATATTATTAAAACATAACACAGGAAGAGTTATATATAGTATACATTATTCCTTGACAGTAGCGTTGTTGTCAATCCAGCCTAGATTATGTAAATTAATTAGCCAGAAAGAGGCTCATTTGTCACATTAAAAGCTTAAGATGTTCATATTCAGTTTCTTTTCAAAGTGTGCATATAGGCATCTAATATGGGGAATCACTATTTCACTCCTAAAACCATCAGTTGTGTATACTTACACTTTCAATCGATAACAGTTTTATCATTTCTTTTTCTTATATTCATTGAAATATAATTTCATGTTTGTTGAATCTAATAAAAATGTACGCTTGTATTTTTCATTTAATTCATTTTTAATAATTCATTGTTTTATTTTCAAAAGGTTTTAGTCAATGATTAATTTAAAAATCTGATCCTTCATCACAGATAGTTTGACAGGTACTCCACTAAATTCAATGCATATAGCAAATTCACAGTAACAGGAAAAATGATGATGAAGATTGTGATGTTATTCTTATTTAAGTATACTGGAGGCCCAGTTAGAATGTAAATGTCATTCTCATATTTCAGATAGGGAAGTTCAGATTCAGGGAAGTTAAATAACTGGCTCAGTGTCACACAACTATTAAATGATACAGCCAAAAATCAGGCCTAGATCTGTCTTGATTTTCAAAGCCTACTTTCTGAACCTCTACAACTATACTGTCTTCCCTTTATACACATATAATGCCAACTTTACAGATAATTTGCAAGTATGGAGGTATAGGCCAGAGAACCTTTTCCTCCTAAACCATTTGAGAGTCAGTAGCCAATATAATGCTCCACCAGGCATATTTTATTGTGCATTTTCTACCATAAAGGGCACTCTCCTACATAATGATAGTCACATTGATCATTCAGTTAGTGTGGTACCTGAGGGGCTTCCCTATTATAAACTTATTTTTTTTTTATCTTTTGCAATTAATGATCATTTTGTGGAGAGATACTTTGAACCTATGTAAATATTAGGGTTCTCATCATACTTTCAATTTATTATTCATCAATACTTATTGCTATAGATTCATGGTTACACAATTTTTTCAATGGATTATAAACCATTATTATCAGTATTTATCTTATGGTTGGACTTGCTACTGATTTAACCAGGGGGAATACCACTGTAACTACCTCCAATATCCTTGGACATGTCCCCATCATATGTAAGAATTTTCTTGCTTTCTAATGAACACATATCTGTTTTATCTTGTACTTTTTTGCCCCAGACCTGGAATCAGCCATTAACGCAAAAAGTCCTGGTTCCTTCATATGAAGAATTATATTTAGAAGAAGTAATATTCTGGGCAATGGTTGTACTCATTAATGTCAGGTTGTCACTGCTCCCAGACCCTTCAGTGGACAGAACATAGGAGTATACAAACACACATGTATGAATACACACAAACACAAAGATCTACATTTCTATATATATGTATATTAAGACCATGAGATCACTCTGAGAACTCCCATTATAATGCAATAAGATTGTTCCTTCTAGCTTTCTCCCTTTCCATAATTGTAACTTTCTTCTCCAAAAAGAGGAAACTAGTCCCCATTTTCCTTAATAGAATAACTTATTTGATCAGTCCCCCTGTATGTGACCAATCCCCTATCATCATTGCTACACCTTCCCCCATTCAGTTGACCTCACTTCAAATCAATTTAAATCTCACCCCATCTGAATCCTGTGTAGAGCTGTCATTTTTGTCCCACATGTGGTCAACTCCCTCATTCCACCCATGCTTTGACACCATGCACTGAACCAACAATCCTGTGTGGACTTCAATCTTATTATAATAAGCTTATGTCACCCCACTGGGTCACCCCTTTGAGTAGATGCTCTGCTCACCTTTCTCTAGCTCTGACACCATACAATGGCCACTCATCTATAGGAATGCCCCCTTCACCTTGTTCAGGTTCTAAGCACCCCTCACATCCCTCCTATATAGATGTCCTTCTTACACCTCTTCCATGTTTTCCTCTGCATCACTGTAACCACCCATCTAATCAGGCTCTGGCACCTAATAATATTGCTGTGAACCACTTAGTGGATTTAGGATTGAATTGTTCAGGAAGAAAGAAAGGGAAGAGAAGGAAATTGAAAGGAATGCAACAGATAGGAAGAGAAAGGGAATGGGAAAGGAAAAGGAATGCTGTGATATTTTATTTTAAAATTATTAAATTAATTTTGAATCACCATAGCACATATGCTTCCATCACCACTTTCTTGCATATCACAAACATAATCCTTCAGTATGGGAGAAGATTTTCTGAAGAGAAGTACAGGCCTTTTTGAAAACTTCTTAATTTCCTCAACCCTCTAAACACTACCCCCACGATGCCACACATAAACACATCTTTACTTCCCATTAGAACCATACACATAGAGGTCAAGACTTCTACGTAGATTAACAAAAGCCTAGCCACAGCTGCAATGTGCTGAGTGCTTTACTGCTTGTCTCCAAGTCTCTCCTTCAAAATTGTAATGAGAAAGTGGAAAAGTTATAAAATAGGTACATACACAAAAGAAAATGATAAAGAAGTCAAAGCATACTGATACCAAAAGACATAAAAAAAGATCTAGCGGGATAAGAAATAAGGAACAATAGATATACAAACCAACCAGAAAGCAATTAACAAATGGGAATAATGTCCTTACCTATCAATAATTACTTTAATTATAAATGGATTAAATTCACCAAACAAAAGACATATGATGTCTGAGTGGATTTAAAAAAAACACCAACAATATGCTACCTACAAGAAACTCACTTTAGTCTTAAAGACACACAGAGGTGGAAAGTAAAAGGATGGATAAAGACATTGCAAAGAAATGGTAATCAAAAAAAAGGGGCATTATGATTAGCAGATGTAATGTTAGGGGGGCACGGGGAGGGCTGTACAACCCAGAGAAGACAAGTAGTGACTCTATAGCATCTCACTATGCTGATGGACAGTGACTGTAATGGGGTTGGTGGGGGGGACCTGATGAAGGGGGTACTGTAATAACCATAATATTGCTTATTTAATTGTAGATTAATGATATCAAAATAAACTTAAAAAAAAACAGGGGTAGCTATAATTACATCAGAAAAATAGACTTTAAACTAAAAATGTTAAAAAGAAACAAGAAATGTTATTATATAATGATAAAGAAGCCAATACATCAAGAAGATATAATTATAAATATTTATGTGACCAACATTGGATCACCTAAATATATACATCAAAAACTAACAACACTAAAAGGAGAAATAAACAGTAATACAACAGTAGCTGGAAACCTTAATACCCTACTATCAAGAATAGATAGATCATTCAGAAAGTGAATCAAGAAGGAAACAGGAAATTTGAACACTATAGCAAATGGGCCTAACAGACATATATAGAACATTTCATCCAACAACAGAATACATATTCTTCTCAAGCATGTATAGAACAACTTCTAGGTTAGCCATTTGTTAAGTCACAAAGTCAAGAACTATAGCCATATCAAGTATCTTCTCTGACCACAGTGACATGTAACTAGAAATCAGTAACAGGTAGAAAACTGGAAAATTCACAAACACCTGGAAATTGAACAACATTCTCCTAAACAACCAATAGATCAAGGAAATGGGAAAATAAAGTTTCTTGAGACAAACAAAAATGGAAATACAACATACCAGAACTTATGGGATACAGCAAAACAGTTCTAAGAGGGAATTTCATAGCAATGAAAGCCTACATTAAGAAACAAACAAAAAAAAATCTCAAATAAACAACCAATCTCTATACCTTGAGGCACTAGGAAAAGAGGAACAAACTGAGGCCAAATTAAGCAGAAAAAAGGAAATAATAAATATTGGAGCAGATAAAAGAGAGAACAGAAAAACAATAGAAAAGATTAACTAAACTAAGATAGGTCTTTGAAAAGATAAACAAAATTGACAAACCCTTAGCTAGACTAACCAAGGAGAAAAGAAAAAGGACCCAAATCAACAAAAATATAAATAAAAAAGGAGACATTACAACTGATACCACAAAATTCAAAGGATCATAAGAGGTTACTTTGTACAATCAACAAACTGACAACCTAGAAGAAATGGAAAAATTCTTAGAAACTTTTAACTTACCAAAACTAGGAAACCTGAATTTACCAATTATTAGTAAGGAGGTTGAATCAGTAATAAAAAACTCCCAACAAAGAGAATCCAGGACCAGATGGCTACTCTGGTGAATTTTACCAAACATTTAAAGAATAATTAACACCAATCCTCAAACTCTTCCAAAACATCAAAGAGGAAATACTCCTAGATTCATTTTATAAGGCCAGCATTATCCTGATACCAAAACCAGAAAAAGACACTATTAGAAAACAAAACTACAAGCCAATATTCTTGATGAATATAGATGCAAAGACTCTCAATAAAATATGAGAAAACCAAATTCAGCAACACATTAAAAAGATCATTCACCATGATCAAGTAGGATGTATACCTGGGATGCAGGAGGTTTCAAATTGTGCAAACCAGTGTGATATATCTCATTAATACAATGAAAGAAAAAAACTATATGATCATCTCAATAAGCACAAAACAAGCATTCAACAAAATTCAACATCCATTTGTGATAAAAACTCTTAACAAATTATACATAGGAAGAACATGTCTCAACATAATAAAGACTATATATGACAAGCCCACAGCTAATATAACATGGTGAAATGATTAAATTTTTACCACTCAGATCAGGAATAAGACTATGGTGCTCACTCTAAAAACTCCTATACAACATAATACTGGAAGTCCTAGCTAGAGAAATTAGGCAACAAAAGAAATAAAAGGCAACAGAATTGGAAAGAAAGAAGTAAAATTGTCTCTATTTACAAATGATATGATTTTATATATAGAAAATCCAAAGAATTCAACTATAAAACTGTTATATCTAATCAATGAATTCAGCAAAGGTGCAGGATAGAAAATTAACATACAAAAATCAGTAGCATTTCTATACACTAATAACAATTTTCTCAAAAAGAAAGAAATTGATACAATTTAAAATATTATCAAAAACAACAAAATACTTAGGAATAAGCTTAATTAAGGAGATGAGAGATTTCTACATTGAAAACTACAAGCGGGGTAGGTGGATGAATTAGGTGAAGGGGATAAAGAGGTACAAAATCCCAATCATAATATAAATGAGCCACAGAAATGGAAGTACAGCATCGAGAATATAGTTAATAATTCTGCAACATCATTCTACATTAACAGATAGTACTACATTAGTTGGGGTGAGTATTTAATAATGCAGATAACTATTGAGTCACTATGTTTTATACTTGAAACCAATATAATATTGTATGTCAACTATATTTCAATAACAAAAAAGAAAACTTTAAAACATTGATGAAAGACGAAAGAAGAGATAAGAAGATGAAAATTTCAAGATGAAAGAAGACACCATTAAATGGAAAAATTATCTCATGTACAAGAATTCGAAGAATGAATAATGTTAAAATGTCAGTATTACCAAAATTCATCTACAGATTCAATGTAATCCTGATCAAGATTCCAATGACTTTTTTTTACAAAAGTAAAAAAAAAGCCACTCCAAAAATGTATATAGAATGAAAAAAGACACTGAAGCCAAAGAAATCCTGAGAAAGAAGAACAAGGCAGGAGGCATAATTTCCTGATTTCAAACTATATTATAAAGCCATAGTTATCAAAACAGTATGGTACTGGCATTAAAAACAGACAAATAGACCAATGGAACAAAACTGAGAGCCCAGAATAAGCTCAAGCATACATGGTCAATTAATATTTGATAAGGGAGCCAAGAATATTCAATGGAGAAAAGACAGTTTCTTCAATAAATGGTGCTAGGATAATTGGATAGTCACTCGTACAAGAATGAAACTGGACTCATATCTTAGACCACTCAAAGAAATTAACTTAAAATGGATTAAAGAGTTACTTTAAGACCTGAAACCATGAAACTTCTAGAAGAAAACAGAAATAAATCTCAACATGGATCTCGGTAATGATTTTTTTGGGATATGACACCTAAAGAACAAACAACAAAATAAAAAATAAATAAGTGGGACTACATAAAACTAAAAGCTTCTGCACAGCAAAAGAAACCATCTACAAAGTGAAAAGACAGCCTACAAAGTGGGAAAAAAATATTTGAAAACCATATATCTGATGAGGGTTTAATATCCAAAATACAAAAAGAACACATAAAACAATAACAAAAGAGCAAATAACCCAATTAAAGAATGGACAAAGGACCTGAATAGACATGTCTCCTAAGAAATATATGAAAGACCAACAGGTACATGAAAGGATGCTCAACATCACTAGTCATTTGGAAAATGCAATTCAAAACCACAATGAAATATCACCTCCAACTTATAAGAATGACCAACATTAAAAAAGCAAGAGATAACAAATGCTGGTATGGATGTGCAAAAGAGGGAACCCTGTGTACTGTTGGTGGGATTGTAAATTGGTACAGCCACTGTGGAAGACAGTATGGATGATCCTTAAAAATTTTTAAATGGAACTACCATATGATCCCTCAATTCCACTTGTGGGAATATATCCAAAGGTAATGAAAACTAACTAAAGAAAATATGTGCACCCCCATGTTTATAGCAGCATTATTTACAATGGCCAAGACATGAAAATAACATAAGTGCCCTTTGATGGATGGATGGATATATAAGTTGTGGTATTCATATTCAATGAAATATTATTTAGCTATATGAAAATGACAACATGAATGGACCTTAAAGGCATTATGCTAGGTGAAATAAGTCAGACAGAGAAAGATACATACTGTATGCTCATTTATATGTCAAATCTAGAAAAAAAATCATAGAAAAAGAGATCAAACTACTTGGGTTACCAGAGGTGCAATTGGCAGTTGGGGGAATTAGAGAAAGGTGGTCAAAGGGTACAATCTACTTATAAGGTAAATAAGTACTAGGGATGTAATGCAAAGCATGATGACTATAGCTAACACTGATGTATGATATCAGTTGCTAAAATAGTAAATCCTGAGTTCTTACCAAAGGAGAATGCTTTTCCTTTATTTTCTCCTTTCTTTTCTTTCTTTTGTATCTGTATAAGAAGATGGATGTTACTTCAACCTACTGTTGTAATCATTTCACAATATATGTAAATCAAACCATCATTCTGTACACTTGAAAGTTATACAGCTCGTATGTCAACTATTTCTCAATAAAACTGGAAAAATTAAAAATAAAATGTGAAAAAATAAGTAAGTACATGTGTCAGAATGTCCTCTCTGAGTTCAAAGGTGTTGAAATGGTTTTGACAAGAAATAAGTTCTTTTCCCACTGACTTCAAATCCATTGGTGGCAACCACTGCAGAATGGTGTATACTGATACACCAGGTCTAGAAAAACTTTTATATTGGTTTTTCCTATTAAATAGAAACAGCCAACCAAATGGGGTGGTCACAGTTCAATCAGCTACTTCAACAATATGATATATTCCAAACATATTCATCATTATCCTGACCTATTAATTACTCTTTTATAGAATTTCCACCATTTGTCTCTTCTGTCTCAGATTCTCTCATAACCATCTTGCCTACCATCTCCAAAGCCAGCCTCCCCTCCAAACATAGAATCCTCACACTAACTGGTATAAACTATGAACATAAGAACTTTCCATTCTGGAGACAGCCATCATTGTGTATGGAGGTTGTAGAATCTGGACTCAATCCTGGTTCTGCCACTTATTTGTCATCTGTCCTGAAAACCGTAACTTCTCCATCTTCTTCTAAGTTGTTGGAATAGAAACAAGATTTATGACTTTCTAAGGTTCCTCTCATCTTTCCAGTTTTGAGATTTTTCAAAATATAATAGGGTCATCATGATGGAAAAGATCACTGGCTCAGTAATCACCTTTTTAAAATATAAATCTGATCATGTCACCTTGACCCTTAGTATATTCATCTCCTTTATTCTTCATATCCAATCCACCCCTGAGACTTTCCAGTTTTGCTTCCTAAATATTTTCCAAATATGTACAATTCTTTCTGCTAGCCTGGTTTGAACCACCATAATATTTATCTAGACAAATACAACTGCTTCCTCAGTAGTGTACATGTATCTACCTTCATCCCATATCTTTTCAATACTACAACCAGGGTAATCTTTTCAAAATGCAAATGTAATCATGTTGCAAACCACCCATGCTTAAAACTCTCCATGGGTTTTCTATTGTCATTAGGATTCAAGGTAATTAATTAATGTAATCAGTCAAAGCCCTTTATGGGCCAGCCTGGAACTTCTCCTTTCCAAGAACTCTTATTCTATTTATCCTACTATCTCTTATTTTGAGACTACTTTCTCTCCATCTACACACCCACTGTTCCCTTTCCACCCAGTATACTCTAGCCACACTGGTCTTATTTGGGTCCTTCCTACTCACCAGTCTCCCTCCATACTTAGTATCTTTGCACATACAATTCTGTCTCCATGGAATGCCTGTCCTTCCTCTCACACCCAATTAATGCCAACTCAACCTATGATTCATCTTAAGCATCATTTGCTCAAAGAAGCCTTCCCTAACTACATAGACGAAGTCAAATCTCCATATTATAGAATTTCATTAACCATATAACTCTCATGTATAATACTTTTCACATTTGTAATTTCACATCTATTTCTTAAGGTATTTGATAAATATGTCTTCTGTACAAGCCAATAAATTTGAAGAGGACAGATCACTATTCCATCTCTAGTACCTAACACAATGCCTGCCACATAATGAGTTCTTGAATCAGATAGCCTGAATTACAGTCTAAGCTAGTATCTATTTTGCTATGTGATCCTTTGATTTTTCAAGAAATAAAACCTCCCCATACTTCAATTTTCTCATCTTTAAAATAAAAGTAATAATATCTATATCATACAATTGTTTCTAACAGCCAAATAAATATATTCATAGGCAAGATGCAAGACTTATTTTTGAAATTTCAATATATAACTCATATCTGTGAAGTGAATGAATAAAATTGGCAAAGCTAGTACTATTCCAAATTAAGTATAGATTGGCATAACACTCTGTTATGGATAGAGTAACACCTCCAGAAAGATGTAGATGGCAGCCATACTAATGACTTCTTATATCTGGTTAAATACACTATTTATTTCCTAGGAGTTTGTGGCTACACATCTTAATGGAAAGAAATTAGCCTCTGTCAGTGACGCTAAAACCCTTCTCCTATAGCCCATACATCTCCCACAGCCTTCATCCCTCTTGTGCCTGTGAAATAATGGTCACATTCTAGTAGGAATGTTCAGAGTTGATAAATTAACCCTGGGAAATGATAACTTTGGAGATAGCTCTACAACCACAGATAGTCTTTGATTGGCTCATTCCATTATAGGGGAAAGAAAGAGGTACCTGTGCTATATTGTTAAAGTGGTAGAGTGAGAGGAAAAGAGAAGAGATTTTAAGTTTAAAACTTGCCACACTTTCCTTTTACATGATATTTGGCATCTTCCACAAAAGACATTGACTGTAACTAAGATTTATACCAAGAAGCTATTGATTGCATTAGGAAGGAAGGAGAAATAAGGTAGTAATCTGTATGTCTTGTTGACCTCTGGATTCTTGGCGTCTAACACAATGGCTAGCATGCAATGAGCCCTTAGTAAATATTTGCTGTAGGAACGAATGACATGAATAAATGCAAAAATAAATTATGAATGGAGCAACATCGGCAAATGAAACTAGAAGTACTGAACACATACAGTACTAACCACCAGAGACCACTTATTCTAACTCAGCGGGTTACTTCTTACTTTCAGCCTCCATTTAATCCTTTACAATGTGCTTAAGGTATAAAGGTGCTTCAGTATTTGTATGAGGTCAAAAGGTCCCTTCGGTAATAGATGTAGCTAAGGCCAATGAATGTCAGTGAAAATTAGTGCCAAGTTTTAGTGAGCCTTCAAATGCCATTCCAAAGTGTATTTGCACTTGCTTCTTCTTTGGTCCCAAGAGTGTTATACATTCACCAGTGAGTCACACCTATTAAACATTTCCTGATTGTTTTGATGACCTAGCACATGTCAAATGAGGTAGAATATCAATCTGGAAGATTCTCATAGGATCTCTAACTTGTTTTGATGAGTCCAGAAGAGAACAAATTTGAAATATATGCCCATGATCAGTGTAGTTGAAGAGAAGATCCAAATTTTCATTTTACCTTCATGGGGCTAATAGTAAATAAAACCATTATTGCTCAGTGTTTTTTCCATTAAACAAAAAAAAAAATTAAGTATTTTTTAAGTGTGCTGTCATATGTCACAATATAGGCTGCCATCAGGTATGTATTTACAAATAATTTGTACATATAGTCACATATATGATTTGTATGTATTTATATGATATATACAAACATATTATATCATGCAAATGTATGATTAGGGCCACTCTTACTTGGAAAAAATGGAAGGAAAGATATTAACTAAACAATAATCATACTTAATGTGTTTGTTTGATGTTTTGTTTTTTTGTTTATTTGGGCTTAAAAGTCTTGACTAGTGTCCCTTAGAGAAAACGCTTAGCTAAACAGGAAGTTTTGCTCTTCACACAGAGAGATGAAGGTCTGAAAATCTAACTCTTACATGCTTTGCAATTAAAATAATGAAAAGGGGGAAAGGTTTGTCATATAGGAGGACAGCCAAACACAACAGTCTAAGCTTTAAAGGGTTCCTGCTTGAAGAGTCACAGAGCTGTTGAGAGCAGAAAAGGAGAAATCATGTTCCTTTTTCATATTGCACCATGGAGGGCAACATATAGTTGTTTCTAATGCCAACCATTCAAACTATAAAAAGGAACATTATTTTAGAGTCCTTGAAATGACTTACAAAAAGCCTTTGAAAAGATTAAGATGCTGGTAGAGCTATGCAAATATGTCACTTGAAATTTAAATTCTTAGAAATAACTGTTTGCTTTGCTTTCCATTCAGAGAAAAATATACAATGTCTCCATCCATATCCAGAGTGTTATCTATTTAACCACCTGCTGAATGGTTAAAATAGTTTACCTGTCTTTTATCCTAGACTCTATGAATGGTATAGAAAAATCTTGAAAATGGAATCATTCTGATCTTCATTTCTTTATTGATAGCATTCTTAGATTTTTTCCTCCACCTATAGCCCTCTTTCAGTCCTACCACAAACCTCAGGATCTTGGCCACCTTTACTGTCTGTGTTATATATCTAGGGACTGATTATTCTAACATGTTACAACCATGCGCTCCATATTATATGTTGCTAGCAATATGGTTGACTGTGTGTGCAGAGAAATGCCTCCTGGTATAGAACACTGAGCTCATCTAACATGTTACAAACATATACTCTATAACATATATTTCTGGCAATAGAGAAACTAGATGTGCAGAAAAAAAGTACCTCTTCATACAGAATACCTTAAAATGATATATATCTTTATATATCCCTTTTAAAAAACTTGTGATAAAATAAGAGATTCAATGGAAAAGCTAGAAATGACAAGAAAAAAACGTAATAACAGGGGCCAACATGGATGGGACTTTTGCAATCATATTTGCACCACATGCCACTACCCTCCCCACACTGAGTTACAGCTGTTTGGCAAGAAGAAGACACATGAGCCAAGCTGAACTTATCAAGTTTTCTCCTCTGTAGACTTAAATCTAGGATCCAGAAATTGCAAGTCAGTATTTTTATGTAGTTCTAAATTTGATACTTGTAGGGCAACCATATTTTGACACATGGACATAGAAACAAAAATAAACTAGTCTTTAGTATAAGAGAAAAACTAATCAGAAAAAGAATCAAGCAATAGACAGTACTTCCTGGCTTTGTGGCAGCTTACTATTTCCTGATTCTAGCCTCTTTTGGAGGCCCAGATGCTTTTCTGCCTGTATTAGTCTGCTTGGACTGCTATAATAAAGTACCAAAGACTGAGTGACTTTACATACATTTATTTTCTCACAGTTCTGGAGGCTAGAAGTCTGAGATGAAGGTGTTGACAGGGTGGTTTCTTCTGAGGCCTCTTTCCTTGGTTTGTGGATGGACCTTTTCTCCCTGTATCTTCAGTCTCCCCTCTGTGCATGTCTGTGTCCTAATTTCCTCTTATAAGGACACCAGTCATTAGAGTTAGATTAGATACAGAGAGTTAGATTAGAGCTCACAGTTATGATCTCACTTGGTCTTAATCACCTCTTAAAGTCTCTATTCTCTAAATACAGACATACCTCATTTTATTGCACTTAATCTTTATTCTACTTGACAAATATTGTGTTTTTTACAAAATGAAGGTTTGTAAAGTTTGGCAATCCTGTGTCATTCAAGTATATCGATGCCATTTTGTCAATAGCATTTGTTTACTTCATGTCTCTGCATCACATTTTTATGATTCTCACAATATTTTAAATTCTTCACTATTATTATATTTATTATTGTGATCTCTGATAAATGATCTTTGATACGATTACTGTAATTGTTTTGGGGTGCCAAGAACTGCACACATATAATATGGCAAACAATAAATAAATATTCTGTATGTTCTGGCTGTTCCAACAACTGGCCTTTCACTTGTCTCTCTCCCTCTCCTCAGGCATCCTATTCCCTGAGTTACAACAATATTGAAATTAGGCCAATTAATAACCCTAAAATAGTTTCTAAATGTTCAAGGGAAAGGAAGAGTTGTACTTTGAATAAAAAGCTAGAAGTGATTAAGCTTAGTGAGGAAGACAGGTCAAAAGCCGAGATAGGCTGAAATCCAGGCCTCTTGCACCAAACAGCCAAGTTGCGAATGCAAAGGGAAGTTCTTGAAATAAATTAAAAGTGACACCCCAGTGAACAAACAAATCATAAGAAAGTAATATGGCCTTATTGCTGATATGGAGAAAATTTAGCGGTCTGGCGAGAAGTTCAAACCAGCCACAACATTGCCTTAAACCAAAGCCTAATCCAGAGCAAGGCCCTAACTCTAGTCCTATGAAGACTAAGAAAGATGATGAAGCTGCAAAAGAAAAGTATGAAGCTAGCAGAGGTTTAAGGAAAGAAGCTCAAGGTGAAACAACAAGTGCTGATGTAGAAGTTGCAGCAAGTTATCCAGAGGATCTAGTTAAGATAATTAATGAAGGTGGCTGCATGAAATAACAGATTTTCAATGTACATTGAACAGCCTTCTATTGGAAGAAGATATCACCTACGACTTTCATAGCTTGAGAGGAGAAGGATCACTTCAAAGCTTCAAAGGACAGGCTATCTGTCTTATTAGGGAATAATGTTGTTGGTGACTTTAAGTTGAAGCCAATGCTCATCTACCATTCTGAACATCCTAGGGACCTTAAGAATTATACTAAATCTACTCTACCTATGCTGTATAAATGGAACAACAAAGCCTGGATGATAAGCACATCTGTTTACAACATAGTTTACTGAATATTTTAAGTCCAATCTTAAGACCCACTACTCATAAAACAAGATTCCTTTTCACATATTACTGCTCATTGACAATGCACCTGATTACCCAAGAACTCTGATGGAGATGGACAAGGAAATTAATGTTGTTTTCATACCTCCTAACATATCCATTCTGCAGTGCATGGATCAAAGAATAATTTTGCCTTTCAAGTGTGATTAGTTAAGAAAGACATTTTGTAAGGCTGTAGCTTCCTTGATGGATCTGGGCAAAGTCAACTGAAAAACTACTGGGAAGGAGTCACCATTCTAGATGCTGTTAAGAATATTCGTGATTCATGGGAAGAGGTCAAAATACTAACATTAACAGAAGTTTGGAAAAAGTTGATTCCAACTTTCATGGATGGTTTTGAGGGATTTCAGTGGAGGAAATAACAATAGATATTGTGGAAATATCAAGAGAACTAGAAGTGGAGCCTGAAGATGTGACTCTACTCTTGCAATCTCATGATAAAACTTTAACAGATGAGGAGTTGCTTCTTACAGATGAGCAAACAAAGTGGTCTATTCAGATAGAATCTACTGGTGAAGGTGTTATGATTATTGAAATGACAACAAAGAATTTAGAATATTACACAAACTTGCTTGATAAAGCAGTGGTAGAGTTTGAGAGGATTGATTCCCATTTTGAAAGAAATTCTACTGTACATAAAATGCTATCAAAAAGCTCACATGCTACAGAGAAATAATTTGTGAAAGGAGAGTCAATTGCTGCAGCAAACTTCATTGTTGTCTTATTTTAAGAAATTGCCACAGCTATCCCAACCTTCAGCAACCACCACCTTGATCAGTCAGATGTCATCAGTATCAAGGAAAGACCCCTCCACTAGCAAAAAGATGACAACTCGATGAAAGCTGATGATGGTTAACATTTTAAGCAATAAAGTATTTTTTAATTAAGGTATGTGCACATTTGTTCAGACATAAAGCTATTGAGCACTTAATAGACTACAGCATAATGTAAACATGACTTTTATGTGCACTGGGAATTTAATAAATTCATTTGACTCATTTTATTGTGATATTCACTTATTGCATGACTGTGGAAACCCACAATATTCCTGAAGTATGCCTGCGTAGTAACATTCTGATGTACTGGGTATCAGAACTTCAACATATTCATTTTGAGGGGACACAACTCAGTCCATACCACTGCCCTTGGGTCTCACAAGACAAATTTATATCTGTGTATCCCACATAAAGCTAAATCTTTATATGGCTCAATCTCAATTCAGTGTTACAAAGACTATATAGAAATGCAAAATTAGCTTATGAAAATAATTGAAAAAACTTAAATACTTTTTGAGGTGGGAGAAATGCTGTGAAGAGATTCCAAAGTTTACACACCATAAAATTTATTTAAAATCTTTCTCATTCATTTATTTCTTTAAAATCACAGTCATTATAATATAGTAGCTAACCCTAATATCTTTCCCTAATCTCTGGTTACTTCCTGGTATTCCAAGTCATATCCAACACATGTTAAATCTTGTCTTCTTCTCCCCTACCTTCTCCCATTCCTGATCTATTATTTTCTCATTCTATAATTAATTCTGTATTTTCCAATACAAATCATAAAGCCAATCTCGGATCCTTTCATTTCCACTCATCAGCAGCCACACATATTTGCCCCAATTATAATTACAACAAAGGCCTACTTACCTAGCCCAACTTATTTTCTGTTACCACAACTGAAAGGATGCTATTATTCAATGTAAGGAAATTATTTGTTTCACTGTATTCTTTCCCTAATAGGCGTTTATTTCTCCCTATTGCTTATATTTCTTCTATCTGACATTAAGCCTCTCTGCATTTCTCAAATTCTAAAGAAAAGATTTCATACAAACATTTCTTCTCAAGGTTTAGAATGGCTTAGTGGCAGTGTGGAGCTATGACCATAACCACCCTCCAGGGGACCGAAGGAACAAACCAAAATTCTATCTGGCTAGTCCAAAAATGTCTGTGTACATATTATTTACAGTTAGGGCTGCCTATGTATGTGTGTGTGTGTGTGTGTGTGTGTGTGTGTGTGTGTGTGTATGTGTGTGTACAGTTGCCAGATAATTCCAGGATATTAGGTAATAGATGCTAATAATACTCTCTACCCACTCAAAGCAAATCTCTCCTCCACTGACCCCAGTACAATTCCTAGAATTTCAGCTGTCTGTCTTTCCATTGGCTTTAGTAACTGAAGGGCCCAGGTCAAATGTAAATGTATGCCCCGGGAAGGGAAATAAATTAGTATACTTAGTAAAGAAAATGGCCTGAAGTGAATATAACAGTAGATAGTTCAATTTTAATGGGTAGAGGGTGTTGTGGCAGGCAAAAAGGTTTGGGGATTTGGAGACTACCTAGGATAGTCAAGGCAACTAAAGAATGGAATAAAGACAGTGAGCACATGGGAAAGGTAATGGAGGAAATCAAGGATAGAAAGGTATTTAATATAAAATTACTCTCATACCTGCAGTTCTCTTCCAATATAAACACCACAGCTGACAGTAAAGATTATTGTAAAGTATGAGTCTTGGACATGGAGTGAAACACATGTATCTGGACCTTTATCTGGTATGCCAACAGACTAGCTCATAAATAAAACTTTCATCTTCTTATTCAATGTGACTAAAAGCACTTGAACTTCTTTATTTTCTCATATCTACACCATGTCTTTCACATGTCATCTACTAACTATACTATTACTGAAATAGAGAGCCCTAAAGCTATAGCACTTAGCCTGTATTTGGCACTTTATGCTTAGGAATAATACAAATTGTATTTCCTTGTGTGTTCAAAATACACCCATTTAAAAAACACATTTTCCTATTCTTCACTACAATTCATTTTTTTTCTTTGTGTCTCAGTATGGCTGTCTGCTTAGTATTGGCTGACTCCCTTCACATTTCTTTCCGACTTTGTATATTACTCTTTAAAACTCTAAATTTTGTTTGCTCCCCTCCAAAGAGAGTTCTTGAATTTGTATATATGATAAACACTGGACTATGTTGGACTGGAGAAACAGTGCCTTGGGGCATCTCTAGAAATCCATTGTAACCAGTTAGCATGACTTACTTATTTTCTGTATATTTTCATTTTCTGTGATGTCATTCTTCCAAGGAGCTCAGAAAGGATTCAAAACTAACCTCACAGCAGCCCTGGAAGTATGAAGAGCAGACAAGGGATAGAAAGAAAGTCTATCCATACAGTATTCAAAAGAAAAAAAATCCCTCTGTCCAATAGAGTACAGAAAGACCAGTCTTGGAAACTATTCAGCTTAAAGTAATAAGCTTCAAAAATGCAAGCTGGGAGCAATGTCCCCCAGCAGGATTGGGAGTGAGTGTAGGCACTCAGAAGTCATAAATAAATTAGTTTGTATTTCTCACAGAAAATCTCTGGAGACAAGAACTACAGCAGATAGCTTCTCAGAGGTGATAAGGTCTTAAATATGCAGATATGACTGTCAGTGGCAACTTTTCCCAGGACAAGAAAAGATAGAGAAGATGACCTTGAAGAGGAATAGGGTTATGCCAATGGATCATTTCTGCAATTGGCAAGTCTCTGTCATAAGGTATCTGAAGATAGTGCCTGGAATGTGGATATCTGTGTGGGCCAGTGCAGCGCAGCCAAGACTGAAGGTGGTAGTTTTAAGACAAATGAGAAGGAAAGAATCAAATTTATCTATTTATAATGATGACTAAGCCAGCTCTCACTTCCCCTTAAAGACAGGCTTAGAGAGGGAGTGGAATACAGTGATGCAGAAGCCTAGACTACCTTTTTCCAAACATGTTCAAGCTCCTCCTTTTCATCCAATCATTGTGGAAAGAAAGAAGGAGAAAAAGAAAGAGAGCTGCCTGGTTAACAATGGGGATATTAAAATTATAAATAATGTAAATATCATGCCCATAACTAACACTCATAGAGTGATTACAATGTACCAAGCACTGTGAAAAATTTTACATGCATAACCTCATTTAATTTTCACAGCAATTTTACAGGGTAGGTATTATTAATATCCTTTTGTAACAAATGGGGAAATGGAGATTCAGAAGGGTTAAATAACTTGCCAAGATTACAAACCTAGTAAGCTGCAAAGCCAAGAAGCTAACTCCAGCCTGTATGACTCTAAAATCCTTACTATCAATCCCTGTACCACACTGCCTCTCTGTCTGAGGGACTAAAAGGGGGTCTTGTAGCTCTGACTGTATCACTGAAAACGTGTTCAGTCTAATAGCAAATCTGGGAGAATGGGGCACTGGGGTTGTAGGGGAAGTTCTGAAAAGAGGATGGAAACCAACCGAAACACATTTGGCTAAAGATGAACTAATCCTTTCCTTAGCCTCTTTGGCCAATTTTGCCAAGAAAAAAACATGTTAATGGTAGAAATTAGCTAAAGTAGGTGGCACTGGGCATATGGTAAATGAGAGTCCCCAAGCAGCACCAGAAAACATCTCAGGAGAGAATATTTAACCAGGAGTGATTTATTTCTTTTGATACATTTCTTTCTGCATCAAAAATTATTTCTGTAGCATAACCATACTCTTTAAAACTGTTCAAAAAATGAAAACTTTTTGTTATGCCTTTCCAATCTCTGTCTACAGTAACTTTCCCCTTTTGGGGTCTGAAAACAAATGCATAGTCTCTTCTGCTGCCTCTGGTCCTGCACTGCCATGGTCCATCTGTTTGCTTTTCCTGGCAGCAGTACCTTCTCTACATTCTTCCTGAATTCCTCTTTCTATTGAAACTTATCTACATTCTGTCCCATTTCCTTAGAGCCCAGAAATTATAACTATAAACTAATTTTGGGCTTAAGTGTTGATAATTTAAGTGCTTATCACTTGCAGATCACATTGGCATTTGTACTTCAATAAGTTAGCAATGCTGATTACAAGCCCCAGGTAGAGCTAGTGAGTAGATACTTTGTACAAGTACCACTGCCAACAAACCATTTGAATCACATCATCTAAGAACCTGGAATCTTTGATGATATGTAAAGCTAGTCTTGTGCTAGCCACATGGGGGCAGAGAGGCTAGTTCACTGTACCAGGTGTCTCATCAGCCCTTCCTGGGGCATGGAAGAGGCCAACCCCAAGCAGACACTGATTAGCTACTTACTCCTAATCACAAAGGAGAATGAAACCCTCCAGGCTGGAGAAAGTCTGGCTGCAACAGGTCCATTTATATGAGGGTTATCTATCTAAAAGCCTTTTTCATTATTGGAAAAGAGTATGTTGAATAGACCAGCTGTCTTTCCTTGGTTTGTATCAATTCTAGCTCCTTTGGCAACAAAAAGTAAAAGCAAATGAAAATGAATGAAGGTTAAAAAGAGAAATTGAGATTTAAGCCATAAAACATTACTGTATGTGGCTATTATCCCCTGTATGCTAATAATGCAAGCCAGCCCATTTTGCTTAATGGAAATAAAAGAAAAAAGTATAGACAAACATGCCTAATATTTCTTGTTTTCTTTGTGATAAATAAAAATCAACAGTATGTACTTACCTTCCTCTTTTATGAGAATGTGAAATTGGACCTCACAAATTTAGACATGTCAAGTGGAATAAAAACAACTCTGTCAAACAGTTCATGGACAACTTCAGGGACCAAGAACTCAAAGCAAAGTGATTCTTTAAAATATGGTACTTTTTGGCCCTCTGTTCCTGTTTTTCCCAACAATCCCTTTATCTAATTCACTCCAAATTCTGCTCCATTACTTTATGCCCCTGCTTAAAACCTTGCAGCATCTTCCAATGGACCTTGGGTTAAATTCAAACTCCTTAATATAATGCCTTATTCCATTCAGGCTGCTACAAAAAATACCATAGACTGAATGACTTACAAATAATAGAAATTTATTTCTCACAGTTCTGGAAGTTGGGAAGTCCAAAATCAAGGTTTCTGTGGTTTTGGTGTCTGTTGAAGGCTTGCTTCCAGTTCACAGATGGCCATCTTTTTGCTGTGCCCTTATATGGTGGAAGGCAAAGAGAAATCTCTGGGGTTTCTTTTATAAGGGTACTAACCTGATTCATGAGGGTTCCACTATCATGACCTAATCACCTACCAAAAGCCCCACCTCCAAGTAAGTCACACTGGAAATTAGATTCCAACATACGAATTTGGGGAGGACACAAACATTCAGTCCCTAGCATATAATTTGCATTACTTTGCATGATCTTGTCCCTAAGTACCACTCTGCCCTCTCTCTCAACACATTTCACTTGGCACTCAAGTATCCAGCTCTACTGGACTTCTTTAATTTTCTTGCTATATTCTTTCTTATCCTCATCTCTCAGATGCATCTGCTTCTCTCTAGTAAATACTCTATGATAAGCCCACATCATCTCTGCCCTGGATTTGTTCAATGGCCTCCCAACTGATCCTTACCTCTACCTTCCCCTACTCCAGCTCATTTTCCAAACTGCAGCCACAGTCACTTCCATCCCAACTGGTTTACTGTTACCTCTCTCAAGATATTCTCCTAAGAATACAAATTTGCTTATGTCCCACACTTGATTAAGTTTCTTTAGGGGCATACCATTCCTTTACAGATAAAAATTCAAACTCTTTAGCATCAAATAGGTCATCTGTGACAAAATATTCTACCTGCCTTTTTAGCTGCATAGTTCCCTACCTCTTTACTTGCAATCATATTTGAATAACATATCAGTACCTGAAGATCCCTCTAAATGATGCACCACCAAAGAAGCCTCATTTATAGAAAAACTAGATGTCCACCACTGAGATGTGATTCCAGAAGTTCCAGAAAGACTACCTCAAAATATGCTACACCATGCCTCCCTGTGCCTACTATATAGGTATTCAAAACTCCTTTAATAGAGAGTCATTCCTCTGGTTTCTTAATGTATATGCAACTTATATGGTCAATTCAGCTATTACTGGTTATTATGCCTTTACGTACCTTCATTTATCTGATTCCTTTCCTTTATGAAAACTAGTTTAAGTAATATATAAAGTTGGGACTTTATTAATATTAATAAATAATAATCCATTATATTTGTGTAAAATATAATAGTATATAATGAACTTTGTATCATCTTTTAAAATTCATGATTTTCTATGGTCTGTATTTCATAAATGGAAGAGCTGAAGCTTTAATAAATTAAGTGGAGGGGGACTAATGAGGGAGAGCAGTACAGAAAGGAGAGATGAAAGGTCATCAGAGGATCTCCAGTTCAAAGTTTTGTCTAGAACCAGGGAGGTTCTTCTTTGTTGGCTCCTTCATTGGCTCTCTCCCCATTATACTATATATTTGGAGTCTGGAAACCTCTCTATGATTGGAATTTTGAAAATGAAATATCTAACAATTGACTTTTTAATTCCTCCAGATATTCTAGTATTCTGCAGATGTTAATAAAGCAAAATTGCTTAGGAAAACAAAACTGTTTCCCTGGAACCCAAATGGCTGAAGTAAGATATCAGGAGCACAAATCTTACCTATAACATCAAATCTATTATTATGCACTTATATGGTCAGCAATGAAAAGTTACAGCAAGGGGCAAGTTTGTCACTAGGTTCATTTGGCAAAACTCACTTCCAAGAATAAAATATAAAGTGCTTTGATTATCCCCCCAAATAAAGACCTTTCCTGATTCAACAAAAGAAACGTTATAGACAAACCACTGCTGAGCTGCATTGAACAACTGCATATGTAATAAATCAGTAAAAAGAGAGTGGAGAGAAAGATAAAAGAACAGGGCTCTCAGAGAATATACCTTTTATTAAAATTTTTGCTCAGAAGTATTACACAAATTATGAATGTAAACAGTTTTTTTTAAGTTTGGGGAAGATAAACAAGGCCAAATTTTTACTAAGGCATTCACAGATTAACCTTTACGTATGACTCATCACAACTGGAATTTCAACAACTCAGAGATTCAAAAACTGAAAATTGTGCTGTCCTATAAAATATATTAATGTTGTGTTAAAATTGTAATTGAAGCAAAGCATAGAAACAAGACATAAATATAAAACACACATAGAAAATAAAAATCCATAAGAATCTGTTCTGAAAGGATGTCTGTCTTAGTGAAAGTAGATAGTTATGAAGTATTTGAACAAAGAAACACTAACTGCTTTCAGTTCAATTCACAAATATCTAATATCAACTTTACCACCTTCAACTTATTCATTCAAATAATATTTATTAATTCCTTATTACTATGACACAAGTACAGTTCTAGGTGATAGGACACAAAAGTAAGTAAAATGAAATCTGTTATCAAGAAGTTCACAATCAAGTTAGACAAATGATAGTTTCAACAATAACTATGTTACAAAATGGAAAGAAAAATAACACAATCTGTTATAGAGAGCACAGAGGAGGGGCAGCTTTGTGGGACGGCTCATGAAAGAATGATGCTACTAATAGGAATTGCAAAGAAAACAAACTTGGACATGTTTCAAACTCATTGCCATGCTAGGCCCAAATTAGCTGATTGCAGAAATCCTTGCTGTCTCAAAGAGTACTCAATTAAAAGGAAGTACATAGAGAATGGTGGGGGTGCTGGGGACGGTTAGAGGTTTAGATTACAGGCAATTATATATGAAATGCTTACCACTTACTTCACCTCTTTCATGGTCTTGCAATTATCTTACTCCCTGTAGCCAAGAAATGCTAACAAAATTGATAATCCAACAATTATGAAGCACTTTGATTTCTAAGAGAAACAAAATATGCCAAAGAAAAGATAGTAAAGCTATATATTTCTACTTATATTTTTAAATCCCTCTTAGTTTGGTCACTAAATTTGCTTTACCCAGTACTGGTAAGATTCCTATAAAACTTAAGAAAGTTGAGTTGTATATTCAGACTACATTATGGCTTCCCCTAAAATAATTTCTCTATGAGAATTTGGGCCTGAACTCTTAATCATAAATAAGTAGGGTTGATGATAAAAATTAAAGAAATGAAGAATTTCACAGCTAAATATAATTATTACTTGAAGTTAAAAGCCAGAAAAAGATGTTGAGACATTAAAAGAAAGAAACTTGAAAAGACAAGAAAATTAAAACAGGACCTCATAAAATTGTAGTATAGAACAATGACATATAATAAGCATAATTTTCATTAGGTTTTCATCTCAGTTAAGGACTGGTTCTTTCTACTACACCTAATCCTATAACTTCTGGTGTGCAGAGACACGCATCCAGAGGCATTTCCCCTTTAACACCTCACTTGATAATTTCACTTCTACTCAGAAGAATGTCAGAGGGCTTGGAAGATCAGGATTATAGTGCCAGCTCTCTATTTACAAACTGTGTGACCTTAGACTAATTACTTACCCTTTCTGAATCCCAATATTTTCAATCTACAAAGTTAACAGTATTGTCTCCATCACAAATTTGTGGACTGCATTCAATGAGACAACTAATATGAATGCACTTTGGAAACCCTGACATACTATGCAGAACAGAAGGTACTGGGTTATTTTCATGAAGGCTGTTGGCTCTAGCATCTAAGAAGTTTGCCTGGGCCCTGTAGAGTCAGACAGGATGAGTTAGGCAGGATGTATTATTCCTAAACAATATTGAAGGATACATACAAACAAATACACACACACACACATAGTATCACACTGAATTTATTATAACAGATGATAAACTGCTTTTTTCCTATTGGAATATTCTCCCTGGTAATAACTTGAAGAGACATTAGCAACAGGGCTGACAATTTTTAATTTAGTATATAATGACAATAGTAATGCCACCTGGTACTCATTAGTGCTCATTAGTATATGGTAATGACAATGCATTAAATAATATCTCCATAATGGAAGTGCCTTTAAACATCCACCCTAGGGCTGCCAGATCTAAGGATTCAAAGAGCTGAAGATTTGAGTCTCTCCCACCCTGGCTTTTAAACAATGAGTAGATTTTACATGATACTATTATACAACTTCAAGGTGGGTAAGCTTTCAGATACGAATTCTCATAAGAATATTCACTCATTGTGAAGGCATATCTAAGTCTTCCAAATAATACATAAATTCTCAGTGCTTTTCTACACCATACCATTGTTGAAGCCAGAGAAGGAACTCTAATGTGGAAGAATTCTGGGTTGCAGCAGAACGGTTGGCAGCTGTTTAACTGCAGGAAACTTTACTTTCGTATCTCTCAGATAACATCATTTGGTGATTGTGCCCTGCACATTCACAATTAGACCAGGTCATAAATTGAACATATTCAGTTTACCAAAGATTACCAATGTGCACAATGGACATTAGCCCTCCAAATAAAAGTTGAGAGTGACTACCCAGCACCAAAAATCAGAATCCAGAGTTGGAAAGACAGCCAACTTGGCTAGAAACATCTGCTCTTGAAAAATAAACCCTATCTCTTCTGGTTTATGCTCTATTTAGCCAAGTTGTAGAAAAAGCCACTAAAAGATATGAGAATAATTCTTTGTGGTGCCTAGGGTTGAATAAGTATTAATGTGATCACTTAGAATTATTTCAGCAATCAGGTAACCCAGCATGTGCTCCATTGTTCCATAACAGCATGTAAAACATCAAAGGCCAAAACCTATGAATTATCCTACAATGTATATTCACTCTCAGAGCCCTGTTCAAGTCAAAAATGCATCAGAATCAAACCTTTTAAAAACAGCTTCCAAATATGGATCCTAACATATTTGTGTCATCCATTTTGCCTAATGCCTTCAGTATCACCAACTAAAGTGGCAATTATTGCTGATTTACCTGCTATTTTCTAATCGTTAGAGTAGCACAAAGGAACAGAGGTGAGGTTCCCATGGGAAACATATGCTGGTATTTCTTGCCTTTCATAAAGTAGAATGCCATCAGAGCTGCATCATCAGCACTTGGCTATTCATCCAAACAAGTGTAGTGGATGAACATGATACCAACATGATGTGAGATGACAGCACTGACCCACAAGCAACTGGCCATGAACTCTGTGGGGTTTTTTTTGAGTTGAAGGGAATAGATAAATTGAGTCATCTCTACTTTCTCATTCAGGCTGCTTAGTTACCAATGAATCAACCACTTTTATAAAGAGATTGAGCAGGGTAAGGGCAGAAGTTGACTGAGTCCTCCAAATATTTTATTGCCTAAATTTTGCCTTGAGAAACAGAAAATAAAGCTTTCAATCTAGGGTAATTCTGTATTTATACTCTAGCACTAAAAAAAAAAAAAAAAAAAAGGACAGATGTCAATCCGAATGAAATTAGAGAAGAAACTCTAAAGTTTAGAGATGGTTGGTTAAAACAAACAAAAAGCATGCCCAACCAAAATTTCAATCATGATGTAAATTACTCATGTGGATGCAAGTAAAGCATAGAGAATATAGTCAATAGTTCTGTGACATCTTTCTGTGTTGACAGAGAATTACTGCACTAATTGGGGTGAGGATAACTGTTGAATCACTATGCTGTATACATGAAAACAATATAATATTGTATATCAACTATACTTCAATGAAAAATGAAAAAAAAGAAATTGCTTGATGAAACAATATCTAAAACATTCATAAAATTTGCATAGTTTATGTTAATCCAAATGTCTTTTATTTCTGGCACAGACCTCCTGCTTTACAAAGCAAAACTGATGGCCCTAACTGCTGCATCTCTGGATCCATCATCATGTTTACATGGAAGCCACTCTTCCCATGGGCTGGTTCCAGCCAATAACAGTATGGCAGGAGTACAAATAGAGACCCATTACTGAAAGATGCAAAACTCTCCCACTGGGTAACTTTAGCTCAAGCACTCCTATAATACTGGCCAAAAGTCTCTTGAACTGTGCTGCAATCTTCCTGCCCAATCCATTTTCTTTTCCTCTTTCTTCACTGGTATATGATGGCATCAAGATTGGAAGGTTCTCTCAATCTCATCAAGCTCCTTTCCCTTGACCGTCAAAGGCATTGTCCCTAAACTATTATATATCTAATCCCATCTCAGTGTCTTCTCAAAGCACCCTAACACAAATGATGCCAGGAAGGGTCCAGTAAAATAGGCAGTAATAATACAGGCTTTGGAGACTGGTTCACTTAGCACTCAGTGGGAAAAGAGAATGCTATCTTGAGTATTCTGTGGGAAACAAATAACCCCTAAACGAAGTGGCATTCCAATTGATAAATTTCACTTGTGATGACCTGGGGAAATGTTCCAGTGGAGGAGATCTTCCAGGAACAATGATTCAAGGCATTTTAAAGACATGGGAAGAAGAATATGTCTGTAAGAACAGTGGAGTAGACCTGTCATCCAGGATGACCTGAAGAAGGTTAATGAAAAATTGAGAGCTGTTAGCAAACAGGTAAAAGCTAGGGGTTAAAACCTCAGAACGTCTTTGGTAAATTAATAGAAGTGTTTATCTCCTGCAGTGGAAGAGCAAGCACTGTTGAGGAGCAGACACAGGATCTTATAGTCAGAGTCACAGAGCTCCAGAGCCAAAGGCTCAGCCACAGCAAACCCATGATGCTTAAATTTGGCTGTAGGTGGAAAAACCTGGGACCTCAAAATGCAGGGGGACATCTGGATGAATTTACTTCAGAATCTTTACTCTATAGACTCCTAAATCCTCAGAACTTGCAGAGCTTTCCCACCGTTTCTTATAAGAGCTAGCACTTCTGCTGTGCTGGAAAATGCTATAGAGGTCTCTCCCCTATAAGAGTACAGCATCTATTCCTTTCACCCTCCCATCCCATAGGAGCTATTCCCACCTACTCTCCTGGCTATGTATGTAACTAGGATTAAATATCAGGACAACCTATCTGGGGACCATCTAGGCCTGATAAGGGGAAAAAAGGAGATTATACCCTGATGGAGCTACAGGAATTAGCTAGTTTGTGCCAGCAGGAGTCAGGGAAGTACTTCTGGGATTAGATTTTGAAGGTGCTTGATTATGGCTACCAGAATATAAGCCTGGATAAGCAAGAATTAATTGACTTAGTAGCACTTTCTGAGAACATGGGATTTAACACTCTTGCAAGGGCTCCAGAGGATGGGGCAAACTCGCTTGTGTGCTACATTCTTAAGCCTGGAGAAAGCAATGGCCTATGATGAATGAAATGTAAATGCTGAGGTATCGTAGCATATAATAGAGAAAAAAATATAAAGTCTCAGGGAGGTGGGGAGGCTCCAAGGACTGTATTATGAGAGACCAGAAGACTTAGACAAGGATAGTGTTCCGCAGGAGGGCCTAGAGGACACACCATTCACTGAGGACATCAGGAATACACTGGTGAAAGGGATACCAATATCACTAAGAATTTCAATGTTGGTTGTCCTTTGCAGACCAGAGATGATGGTAGGAGATGAGATCACAGAGCTAAGCTCACTAATATCTATGAGGATAATAGAGCTCTGATGTAGCAGAGGATGAGGGACAAGATTTAACTGACAGAAGCCAGGAAGGCACAATTACAATTAACAACTCATCATGTGAAGAGCCAGTCATGGGAGCTTTACCTACAGGGAGTTGTGAAGATGGTTGATAGAACATGGAATTTCTAGGAGCAATATAGACAAGCAGCCCACAAGGGTATTGGTCAACATCTATATACTGAAAAAGAAAAGTGGATGAGAAGGAGGCTAAGGGAGGTTGCCTCAATAAAAATTCATGATCTTTTGCTCAGTTTTCAGACATATTTTGGGAACTTTGCAGCAGTTTAGGGCTATTCCTACTTAATCTTCCTTTCTTTACCATCTCCTTCATAGGTGTCAGGTCTGCAATGTGGTCTAAAGGTTCTCTGTGCCATCTTTGGCTCCCTTTCCTTTATCCTCAGGCATTACCCCTTATAAATCTTTGAACACTGTATCCTGTCCTAGTTTCTGTTTCTGAAGGACCCAAAACAACTTCTCAGAGACTGCACAGAACTGGTTTGTGGCTAAACTATTGCCACAAATGGCAAAAAATGCCACAATCCTTTTCAGCTTCTCCCATTAACATAGGAGTTTATGTCCCTACTGCTTGGATCTGAGCTGGCCTTGTTACTTGCTTTGGCCAAATGAGTGTAGCAGTAGTAATGTTTTAAGAATTCTGAGCCTGGAATTCAATATACCTTGCAAGCTTCTTCTTCATTCTGGTTACCCAGACACTACCACCATATGAACAAGCCTGAGGCCACAGATATTGTTTCTGTGGAACCTCTTAAGGAGAATATTCTAAGAAAATACACTGTGGGAAATGTAAAACCCAGTCAGATAACATCATAGTGCCTTAACCTAGTGGAATGTCTCCAACAGGAAAGATTTCAGGTATCATAGCATATGACACTTCTGCCACACAGAAAATATAAGGCAGTGATACTCTGGGAATCCTTCAACCTAGTAGCATAACGGTGGCTACCTACTCAAAATGCACATAGACTCATCCATTACAACAGCAAAAATTAAATTTAAACTAATAATAATAATTCCATTTCCAGCTATGAATTTCAGGAGAAATATTTTACCAACACATCTGCCAAGAAAATTTATAAACTATAAAAAACAGGATGAAATACCAAAACAAAAATTGTTTGGAGACATAGGTTGCTGCCCAGTCAACTAGGAACTAAGGGGTTAAGATCCCAGAGATAAGCTCACCAAAATGAGGTTAACTGTATACTTTGCTTTCATCATAAGGGCATTTGCCAACTTTTCATTAAGGACAAGACAGAGTGAGAAGCTGAACAGAAGGCGATGGCTAAGAGTCAAAGATGCCAGCAGAGACTTCTGGTGATCTCATGGGCTGTGGAAACAAAATTGGAGTGTGAATTTTCCAGAGTAAATTCTGTAACATGTAACTGGAGGCCCAGAAGCAGAAGAAAGGGAGAATCACACAGAAGTAATATTTGGCTGAAAATTTTCTAAAGCTGATAAAAGACCCATAGATTCAAGAAGTTTATTGAACCCTACATAATAGAAATACATGGAAAATGACACCTAGGCATATGAGAGTAAAATTTTAGACTAGTAAATGCAGCCAGTCGTGGGAAGAGGGAGGAAGGGCATATTACCTTCACGAGAGCAAATATTGCTCATAACAACTGACTTCTCAACAAACACGCTGGATACCATAATACAAAGTTAGTTCCTGGGGCAAGATAAACCTTGGTACATGCAAAGCACAGAAGTAGGGCTAGTGTGACTGAAATATAAGACAGAGTGACTGGAAGAGAAACAATGAGGCTGGAAAAGTAGGCAGGAAATAGATCATGCAAAGGTAGGTCTGTGTTTTCTTGTACTGTGTTGTACCTATGTTGCATTGTACTTCACTGTAGTGCAGTGTATCATACGCATCCTGTCATATTGTGTTGTATTCTAAGTATGCTGTTTATAGATTGGATGGAAGGTGTGACATAGATGGGAAATATGGGAAGTAAAAGTAGGTAAGACACTGGAACAGAATGCCTTGCTAGAAATAAAACTTGTTTTCCTCTTTTCTGTCTTCTCAGCTTTAAGGCTATAGTGAGAGTTTGATCTTGATCTTGATCTAAATGTAATAAGAAGCCATTTAAGATTTAGGATTAAAGACAGCAGCGTGAGAGATGAGACAGAGGCTTCCTCCTAAAACCGCATATAATATGAAAATATAACTACTACAACTACTCTTGAAAGAGCAACAGGAAAGAGGACGGCAACAAACTGCATAGACCTGGAGACAAGAGCGGCCCTCACAGAAAAGGGTAACATACTAAAGCTGTGGTCCTGCAGGATCCAAGCCCTTCCCCCACCCCAGCTCACCAGCAGGAGGAACAGGAATGGAGAACTCGGACTGCTGAATACCTAACTCTAGAGATCTGCTCTGGGAGCACAAACCTACATTTCATGGTGTTTGCATGATACTCTCGTAATTAGGGGGTTGGAAAGCTAAGACAGGCAGAATTCTTGGAGAGACTAAGATTCCAGCTGCTTGTGGAAAGCAGGGATCCATACCCAGCTGCTCTGGGACAAAAGAAAGGCGGGCAGTCTGAGAGACTTCCTAACAAAGAAGCCCTTAGCAAGAGGGCTGCTAAAGGGGCAAGGATTGCACAGAGCTTACTACTCAGGAGAAAGGACAGGTAGACAAAATTGTCCGGGTGCACACTGCCCAGCAGGTTGGGAGTTATCACGATCTTCAGGTGCTCCAGCTCCCTGGCTGCCTATACAGCTCCAAGAACCCCTCCCGTGACAGGCAGACTAGTGTGCCTTTCTCCCGGCCAGCCCCACCAGGCTTGCAAACCAGGAAAACCTTCCCTGGTGTTAGGCCAGCCAGAGGGAAGATCTGTCTACAGCAACTAAAAACACAAAGCACAGAGGCTTATACCTGTGTGCTCGGCCCACTGGTTCAGGCAGTGGAGACAGGCATAGCAGCCATGAACCAGCAAACACCCCTTTCCTCCCCCGAGGCACCAATACCACTCCCCTACAATCCCTGCATTGCTTCAAAGGCTGAGCAGCTCCAGAGAGTAGAGCTTCTGGGCACGAGAGGGCGCCATACACAAATATGAAAAGCCAAAGGAACCTGTTCCAGAGTAAAATTATGAATACAACTCCTGAGAAAGATTTGAATGATATGGACCTTATGACTCTCCCGGAAAGGGAGTTCAAAATAAAAATCATTAACATGCTCATGGAGGTATGGAAAGATATTCAAGAACTCAGAATAATTCTGGTCAGAGATCCAATCACTGAAGAACACAATGGACGGTATTAAAAGCAGACTGGATACTGTGGAGATGATAAATGAAATAGAAACTAGAGAAGAGGAATACAAAGAAGCTGAAGCACAGAGAGAAAAAAGGATCTCTATTCCCCAAAGTCAATCAAGGGATAGACAAACAGTACAGAATATATACCTAATATATAAAGAATGGAGGAAGAAGAAAAAGGAGGAAACAAACAAACAAAAAACAACCTTTAGATTGTGTTTGTAATAGCATATTAAGTGAGTTGTTAGACTTTTAGATAGTAGGGAAGTTAACACTGAACCTTTGGTAACCACGAATCTGAAGCCTGAAATGCCAATAAGTACATATCTCTCCATAATCACCCTAAATGGAAATGGACTGAATGCACCAGTCAAAAGACATAGAGTCACTGAATGGATAAAAAAACAAGACCCATCTATATGCTGCCTTCAAGAGACTCACTTTAAACCCAAAGACATACATAGACTCAAAGTGAAGGGATGGAGAAAGACATTTCATGCAACTAATAGGGAGAAAAACGCAGGAGTTGCAGTACTTACATCAGACAAAATAGACTTCAAAACAAAGAAAGTCATAAGAGACAAAGAACGACATTACAAAATGATAAAAGGGTCAATCCAACAAGAAGATATAACCATTATAAATATCTATGTACCTAACACAGGAGCCCCTACATATGGAAAACAAATACTAACAGAATTAAAGGGGGAGATAGAATGCAATGCATTCATTCTAGGAGACTTCAACACACCACTCACTCTGAAGGACAGATTAACCAGACAGAAAATAAGTAAGGAGACAGAGGGACTGAACAACACATTAGAACAGATGGACCTAACAGACATTTACCGAACTCTACACCCAAAACAGCAGAATACACATTCTTCTCAAGTGCACATGGAATATTTTCAAGAATAGATCATATACTAGGCCACAAAAAGAGCCTCGGTCAATTCAAAAAGATTGAAATTGTACCGACCAGCATCTCAGTCCAAAAAGGAATGAAACTAGAAATGAATTACACAAAGAAAATGAAAAATCGCACAAACACATGGAGGCTTAATAACATGCTCCTAAATAATCAATGGATCAATGACCAAATAGAAACAGAGATCAAGCAATATATGAAGACAAATGACAAAAATAATTCAACACCACAAAATCTGTGGGATGCAGCGAAGGCCGTGCTAAGAGGAAGTATATTGCAATACAGGCCTACCTCAGGAAAGAAGAACATTCCCATATGAGCAGTCTAAACACACAATTAACGAAACTAGAAAAAGAAGAATAAATGAGACACAAAGTCAGTAGAAGGAGGGACATAATAAGGATTAGAGCAGAAATAAATAAAATCGAGAAGAATAAAACAATAGAAAGGAACAATGAAAGCAAGAGCTGGTTCTTCAAGAAAATTTAAAAAAATAGATGAAGTCCTAGCCAGACTTATCAAGAAAAAAAGAAAGTCTACCTACCTAAACAGAATCAGAAAAGAGAAAGGAAAAATCACTACGGATACCACAGAAATACAAAGAACTATTAGAGAATACTATGAAAAATTATATGCTAAAAAACTGGATAACCTAGAAGAAATGGACAACTTTCTAGAAAAATATAACCTTCCAAGGCTGACCCGAAAGAAACAGAAAATCTGAACAGACCAATTACCAGCAATGAAACTGAACTGGTAATCAAAATCCTACCTAAGAAAAAAATGACTGAACCAGATGGCTTCACAGCTGAATTTTATCAAACATTTAGTGAAGACCTAATACCCATTCTCCTTAAAGTTTTCCAAGGAGCAGAAGAAGAGAGAATACTTCCAAACTCATTCTATGAGGCCACGATCACTCTAACACCAAAACCGGGCAAACACACCACAAAAAAAGAAAACTACAGACCAATATCCCTGATGAACATAGACGCAAAATACTCAAAAAAATATTAGCAAACTGAATTCAAAAGTACATCAAAAGGATCATCCATCATGATCAAGTAGGATTTATTCCAGGGATGCAAGGATGGTTCAACATTCGAAAATCCATCAACGTCATCCACCACATCAACAAAAAGGACAAAAACCACACGATCATCCCCATAGATGCTGAAAAAGCATTTGACAAAAGTAAACATCCATTCATGATAAAAACTCTCAACAAAATGGGTATAGAGGGCAAGTACCTCAACATAATAAAGGCCATATATGACAAACCCACAGCCAACATTATACTTAACAGCGAGAAGCTGAAAGCTTTCCCTTTAAGATTGGGAACAAGAAAAGGATACCCACTCTCCCCACTTCTATTCAACACAGTACTGGAGATCCTAGCCATTGCAATAAGACAACACAAAGAAATAAAAGGCATCCAGACTGGCATGGAAGAAGTTAAACTGTCACTATTTGCAGATGACATGATATTGTACATAAAAAAAACCCTAAAGAATCTACTCCAAAACTACTAGATCTAATATCTGAAATCAGCAAAATTGTGGGATACAAACATCATGCACAGAAATCTGTGGCATTCCTATACACTAACAATGACTTAGCAGAGAGAGAAATCAGGAAAACCATTCCATTCAAAGTTGCATCAAAAAGAATAAAATACCTAGGAGTAAACCTAACCAAGGAAGTGAAAGACCTATACTCTGAAAAGTACAAGACACTCATGAGACAAATTAGAGAAGAAACCAATAAATGGAAACACATCCCATGCTCATGGATAGAAAGAATATTGTTAAAAAGGTAATCCTGCCTAAAGCAATCTACAGATTCAATGCAATTCCTATCAAAATACCAACAATATTTTTCAACAAACTGGAGAAAATCATTCTAAAATTCATAAGGAACCACAAAAGACCCTGAATAGCCAAAGCAATCCTGAGAAGGAAGAATAAAGCTGGGGGGATTATGCTCACCAACTTCAAGCTTTACTACAAAGCCACAGTACTCAAGACAATTTGGTACTGGCACAAGAACAGACCTATAGACCAATGAAACAGACTAGAGAGCCCTTATATAAACCCAACCATATATGGTCAATTAATATATAATAAAGGAACCATGAACATACAATGGAGAAATGACAGCCTCTTCAACAACTGGTGTTGACAAAACTGGACAGCTACATGCAAGAGAATGAAACTGGATTATTGTTTAACCCCATACACAAAAGTAAACTTGAAATGGACCTGAATGTAAGTCATGAAACCATAAAACTCCTGGAAGACAACATAGGCAAAAATCTCCTGAATATAAACATGAATGACTTCTTCCTGAATGCATCTCCTCAAGCAAGGGAAACAAAAGCAAAAATGACCTCATGGGACTACATAAAACTAAAAAGTTTCTGTACAGCAAAGGACACCATCAACAGAACAAAAAGGCATCCTACAGTATGGGTGAATATATTTGTAAATGACATATCTGAAAAGGGGTTAACATCCAAAATATATAAAGAACTTACATGCATCTCCAGCCAAAGAGCAAATAACCCAATTAAAAAATGGGCAGAGGATATGAACAGACAGTTCTCCAAAGAAGAAATTCAGATGGCCAACAGACACATGAAAAGATGCTCCACATCACTAATCATCAGGGAAATGCAAATTAAAACCACAATGAGATATCACCTCACACCAGTAAGGATGGCCACCATCCAAAAGACTAAGAACAACAAATGCGGGCAAGGATGTGGAGAAAGGGGAACCCTCCTATACTGCTGGTGGGAATGTAAGCTGGTACAACCATTGTGGAATGCAATATGGAGGTCCCTCAAAAAACTAATAATACAAATACCATTTGATCCAGGAATCCCACTCCTTGGAATTTACCCAAAGAATACAAGTTCTCAGATTCAAAAAGACTTATGCACCCCTATGTTTATTGCAGCACTTTTTACAATAGCCAAGATATAGAAGCAACCTAAGTGTCCATCAGTAGATGAATGGATAAAGAAGAGGTGGTACATATACACAATGGAATACTATTCAGCCATAAGAAGGAAACAAATTCTGCCATTTGCAACAACATGGATGGAGCTGGAGGATATTATGCTCAGTGAAATAAGCCAGGCGTAGACAGACAAGTGCCGAATGATTTCCCTCATTTGTGGAGTGTAACAACGAAGCAAAACTGAAGGAACAAAATAGTAGCAGACTCAGAGACTCCAAGAAGGAACTAGTGGTTACCAAAGGGGAGAGGTAGGGGAGGGGTGTGGGAGGGTGGGTGGGGAGTGTGGGAGAAGGGGATTGTGGCTTTTATGTTTAGTACACATGGTGTGGGGAACCACGGAGAAAACAGTGTAGCACAGAGAAGGCATATAGTGAATCTGTGGCATCTTACTACACCCAAGGACAGTGACTGCATTGGGGTATGAGTGGGGACTTGATAATATGGGTAAATGTAGTAACCACATTGTTTTTTCATGTGAAACCTTCATAAGAGTGTATATCAATAATACCTTAATTTTAAAAATGGCAAATAAATAAATAAATAAAATAAAAAAGAAGCCATTTAAGAGTTTCAATGTAATGAATGATTCTTGTTATGCCCAACAGTTCCCCTCTTGTCTGATTTCCAAACCTATCCTCATCCTGGTCCCCCTCATCTGAATACATCGTGGTTGACCAATACTCCACATAAAATGTGATACCTGCAATAGAATACTACAGTACAAATATAAGCTTACCAACTGCAGCATAGAGGGAGGACCATGAATTTCTTTAAAATTGACATTATACACCTATCAACACACACTAATTTTTTATTTGCTTTATTCAGGAGCCTCTATAAATAATATTTTCTTCCATTTCCAAAGGTTTGATTTGAGTTCTTTTTTAAAAACTCCAAGCAGGATAGAAGGAGCAATAATTTATCAACCCCAAATATCATACAGATTTTGCACTAGTTTCCTAAATGCCATCCCCCAGTGTTCTCTACTCCCACTTTCAATCCAAGCTCCTGCTGTTTCCTTGAGATTGAAATTTTGAATTTAGGCTTTGGTTAGAGAAACTCCAACCGGCTGACCTTGATTCATATGCAGATTCTGTTCCAAGGTTAGAGCTCTGTAAGCAGAATGGTTGCAAAAGCCTCACTGAAATAAGATTTCTAGGCATGTTTAATTTAAAACACTAAATATTTCATCTATAAAATGTGGATGGAAGAGCTCATATCTGAGCTTTTAGCTTCTTTTTCTCTTCCTGATATTTAAGAGCTGTGAATTTTAAGACCTCCAAGAAGCTAGCAGAGGACATGACATGGGAAAGTGCTTCAATATTGATCCCTCCCATGGGACTGAAGACTAGTAAGGAAATGCTTATTCCAAAGATTTCAGTAGGAAGATGTCTACTGTCCAACCCTCTGCCCCACATCCTGGACAGAAGGAAACACTGAGTCAATCAGTCAAGCTTTTTATAAAATTAACTTAAGGCATATTAGCTATGTACTACAGGTTAAGCACTGTGCTTGGTTCCAGGAATACCATAGAAAAGAAGCAGTTACTAAGATACCCTCCTAACTTTGGGAGGTCTCTCACATGATCAGTCTTTGTATTTTGATTTCTTTTAATTGAAAATCTCTCCCTCTTTCTTTCCTTCCTTCCTTTCTTTTCCTCCCTTCCTCCCTCCCTTCCTTCCTTTCTCCCTTCCTTCCTTCCTTTTTTCTCTCTCTGTCTCCATCTCCCACACATATACACTCACACACATAGGCTTGCTTTGTTTTTTTCAACAAACATGGCCTTACTCCAAGTCCTGAAGAAAATGCCTTACAACCTTAGTATGAACAGGAAATATCCCATTTATGTATGCTCCCCAAATACGCCAATCTCAACAGTACCTTAAGACTACGGTGAACACTCAACCACATTTGTGCTTTAATAATAACCTTTTAGGAATGACAATTTTAGGGCTGATAGGTAGTACCATGATGGATTATTAGACACTGCTAGCCATCACTGCTGCTTTCAGTGTTTTAATGGCTTGGTAGGGACTTTGCTTTCATTTTTCTCTATTTTTTTTTCTTTCTGAGCCACAACTTTACAACTGACAAAACAAAATGCTTCAAGGGTTTGAAATTAATAATGAGTGGAAAACATGATTGAGTTATTGTGCTCAACCTATAGTCACACAGATCTATAAAGCTCTTTTATTTTTATACAACACTGCTTCTGGAATTTTAACTCCTCTTATCACAGGACAGCTAAGTCTATGGTAGCCAGCTGTTTACTGATGACAGGAAATTCTGACCTGATAACTGCATTCCTCAAAGTGTTTCTGGAGACTGATGCTTTTTAAAGTATTTGAAGTGAGTCTGCGGATTTCTGTGCCTCAATTCTTTATGTTGGTGGATCCAGGAGATTAGTATCTGCCTTACTAAGGAGCCATAGTACCCCTTCCATGCTATGCCTATTGGTACAGATTTGTATCAACTCTGCATGCTGAACACCTTACTTAGCCTTTTCCAATTCTCCTGAAAGGAAAAAACGTCTGCTTTTATCTTTCATATGGCAGAATTAATACTAAGTACTTGTCTGAGGCCAGTTTGAAGGTATAATAGTAATGCCTACCAATTAAGGAGTACCCAGTGATAAACAAGCACTATGCTAGGTCCGTTATATGGACATTCACATGTTAATCACCAAAACAGCTCTATGAGGTAAGTAGGCTCAAAGAGATTATATTTCTTTTCCAAGATATTTGTTGCCAGAGACTGGGGGTAGGGGAAATGGAGATTTTGGTAAAAGGGTATGAACTTTTAGCTATGGGGTGAATAAGGTCTGAGAATCTACTATAAACCAAAGTGACTATAGTTGATAACACTATGTTATTAATGATCACTATCAATTGAAATTTGCTAAGAGAGTAAAAATTTAAAGTTCTCACCAAAAATAAAAAGATAACTATGTGAGGAACAGGAAAAAAAAGATAGTAGAGCCACAGATTGCAAAGGTAAGATTCAAGTCTGCAGTCATTACCTACAGCCCAGCCCCTATGTGGAAACCAAGCCATTCTCAGACAGTCCTGCTGAAATACAGAGAATTATTAACCTAATAACATCTTGAATGTCAACATTTGTTAAAGTGGCCTACTAATGATGCAAAGTTGAGGTTATCAGGAATGGTGAGCAACACAGTAAAACACATTTAATGATACCTGAAATAACTAAGATTTGATAACTTTTCCCAAGTTAATTAGTTGAGCCAAGATCAGCAAATGATTTTCTTTTTAAGCAAGGGCTTTTTGGTCAGCTTATCTGAAGTTAGAAACAACTGTACTGAAAGCTTTAAATAGTCCTTGATATTTCATCATATTAGGACAAGGCCCTTGGCTTCATTTGCAGATAAGACATGCATATCTTCAAGTAGGCCAGCTTCTGTATATAAACAATAAAAGGTTTGCATATGGGTTAACATGTAAGAATAATTATCTGGACTGAACCAAAGAATACTACGTTGAACACTGTGTATGAACAATTGTTGAACCTCATGATAAAATTTGCATAAAGAAAAAATCCATAATTTTTATTACTGATGTTACTGTTAGGGAGCTCATTAATACCTTAAGACACCAAGGTCATACACCAGCTCTGAGGACAAAGTAAAAGACCTAGTATAACCTAATAGTTAATGAGTTGTAATTGTATGGAAGACACTGCCTCATTTAATCTTCACAACAACCCTGTAAGGCAGGTGCTATCACTATCCATGTTTTGCAGTTAAGGAAATACATGTAAGGAAAAAAATATGTAAATAAAGTTAAGTAATGTACCCAAAATTACACAGTTGATAAATATCAGAACCAGAATTTGAACTCAAATACGAACATCTCAAAATAAAGAAGAAAAATAGAATAAATATTTGTAGAATGCAGAGAAAACTTGAGTTTAGCACTCTTAGGACAATTTAAAATGGTAAAACATACAGAGATTGATATTTGTTTGGAAACTAAGTTGTCCCATGGCACATGTATTAACTTGGACTATAAGTCCATTTGTATTCCCAGCATCTATCCCAGTGGACACATAATAGGCATTCAAAAAATATTTATTAAGACTAAGATAATATTGTATATCAACTATACTTCAATTACAAAAAACCTAGAATAAGAACTTTGCACCTCTGAATCACAATGTTAAAGCAAGATTTCTAAAATTAAACTTTCAAACTTTGATAACTAGAGATTCATAAAGTTGCAAGAAATAACACAGAGATGTTGCCAAACCTTCTCCTGGTTTCACCCAGTAGTAACATCCTATGAAACTATTGTACTATATCACACTAGAAAATTGACATTTATACTGTCAAGACACAGAAAAGTTTCCTCACTACAGAGATCCCTTCTTTTCCCCTTTTATAGCTATGCCCACTGCCCTTTCTTGCTCGTTCAATCCTTAACCTCTGGAATTCACTAACCTGTTCTCCGCCTCTATGATTTTGCCATTTAAAGAATGTTATATAGAGCGGACATTCTCAAGATGGTGCCGTGAGTAGGGTGGTGGAAATCTCCTCCCAAAACCATATGTATTTTGAAAATAGAGGAAATACAACTATTCCTAAAATAGTGACCAGAAGATACAGTACACCAGCCAGGCTACATCTACATCTGCGAGAACTCAACATCTCATGGGAAAGGGTAAGATACAACACCATGACCCGGCAGGACCTGAGCACTCCCCCCACCCCAGCTCACTGGCGGAAGGAAAAGAATCAGAGTGGGGAGGGAGTGGAAGCACAGGACTGCTAAATAACCAGCCCTAGTAATCTGCACCAGGAGCACAGACACACATTGCAGGGTGTACTGGATATTAGAGGAATGGAAAAGAAAAATCCAAGACTAAGACTGAGAACAGGTTTCCACAGCTGGTTGCCCTAGGACAAAAGAAAAGCAAGTGCTTTAAAAGTCTTAAAGGGACAAGGTTTTACCAGGTGGACAAAATCGTCCTGGCACACTCAGCCCAGCAGGCTGGAATCTTAAGGAGCTTCAGGTGCCCTAACCCCCTGGGTGGCAACACACCTCCAGAGCCCCTCATGGTGATCAGCAGTCTGCTGTTCATTCCCTCCCACTGGCACTGCAAGCAAACTGGCAGACCCGCCATTGCTGTGGAAGAGCTGGGGAGCAGCCCCAACAACAGTAACCACACAGAGGCTTCTCCCTGCCCATGGCTAACTGGCCCAGACCCAGAGGCTACTCCCTGTGTGTGGTTGCCAGGCAAAGGAAGAAGACACCAGCGCAGAGTCCGGGAAGCATGAATGGGTTCTGTTCTCATGGCAGAACACATGCTACTCACCTGTGACCCCAGAAAATGCCCTAGGCCATCCTGAGGGCCGACCTGCCCACAGAAGCTCAGGAGATTAACCCAGATGCTGCTCCCTGTGTGCACTGGCCCAGCACAGGCAGCGGAGACTGGTGCAGAGTCTGGGAAGCACGAAGGGGCTCTGGTCTTGTGGCAGACCACACAGAGCACTCCTGAAACCCCTGCCAGTGCCCTAGGCCATCCAAAAGGCCACCCACCCATGGCACACAGGGGATTAACCCAGAGGCTGCTCCCTGTGTGCAGGTGACAGGCACAGGCCACAGAGATGGGCAAGGTGACCGACAAGCAGGAAGGGACTTTGTTCTCCCAGCTGACACACGTCCCACTTGCCAGCAACTGCTCCCATCACCATGAAAAGGCAGAACAACCATCTTCAGCCCCAAATCCCTCAAACACCAGAGAGAGGGTATGGTGAGACTGAAACCACCAAACTTCTTGAAAAAGAATTCAAACGTAAAAGTCATAAGCATGCTGATGGAGCTACAGAGAAATATTCTAGAGCTGAGGGAAGAATTCTGGAGAGACAATAACAGAAACGAAACAAACAATGGAAGGATTTAAGAGCATACTGGAAGAAATGGAAGAGACTGTTAATGGAATAGAACTCAAAGAACAGGAATACAAAGCTGAGGCAGAGAGAGATAAAAGGATCTCTAGGAATGAAAGAATATTAACAGAACTGTGTGACCAATCCAAAAGGAACAATATTCGCATTTTAGGGGTACAAGAAGAAGAACAGAGAGAAAAAAGTATAGTAAGTGTCTTTGAAGAAATAATTGCAGAAAAATTCCCCAATCTGGGGAAGGAAATAGTCTCTCAAACCATGGAAGTCCACAGATCTCCCAACACAAGGGACCCAAGAAGAACAACACCAAGACATATAATAATAAAAATGGCAAAGATCAAAGACAAGGACAGAGTATTAAAAGCAGCCAGAGAGAGAAAAAAGATCATCTACAAAGGAAAACCCATCAGGCTATCATCAGACTTCTCAGCAGAAATGTTACAGGCCAGAAGGGAATGGAATGATATATTCAATGCAATGAAACAGAAGGGCCTTGAACCAAGAATACTCTATCCAGTAAGATTATCATTTAAATTTGAAGGAGGGATTAAACGATTCCCAGATAAGAAAAAGTTGAGGGAATTTACCTCCCACAAACCATCTCTACAGTGTATTTTAAAGGGACTGCTCTACATGGAACTATGCCTAAGGCTAAACAGCTGTCACTAGAGAAAATAAAACCACAGCAAAGAAAGTAGACCAACCAAATACTAACTAAATGCAAAATATAATCACCTATCCACAAAATCAGTCAAGAGAAACACAAAGAGTGCAGAATAAAAAAGCTAACATATAAAGAGTGGAGGAGGAAAAAAAAGAAGGGAGAGCAATAAAGGATCATCAGACCGTGTTCATAATAGTGTAATAAGTGAGTTAAGTTAGACAGTTAGATAGTAAAGAAGCTGCCCTTGAAC
The DNA here is from genome assembly GCA_032199065.1 of Smutsia gigantea. Classification (NCBI taxonomy): domain Eukaryota; kingdom Metazoa; phylum Chordata; class Mammalia; order Pholidota; family Manidae; genus Smutsia; species Smutsia gigantea. The sequence continues at coordinate 65,702 of JAVSCE010018904.1, forward strand.
CTTTGGTAATCACGAATTCAAAGCCTGCAATGGCAATAAGTACATATCTATCAATAATCACCCTGAATGTGAATGGACTGAATGCACAAGTCAAAAGACACAGAATTACAGAATGCATGAAAAAGCAAGATCCACCTATGTGCTCCCTACAAGAGACTCATTTCAAACCCAAAGGCAACAAAGACTAAGTGAAGGGATGGAGATATTTCATGCAACTAGTAGGGAGAAAAAAGCAAGCATTGAAGTAGTTGTATCAGACAAAATAGACTTCAAAACAAAGAAAGTAACAAGAGACAAAGAAGGACATTACATAATGACAAATGGGTCAGTCCAACAAGAGGTTATAACCACTATAAATATCTATGCACTCAACACAGGAGCACTGACATATCTGAAGCAAATACTAACAGAATTAAACAGGGAAATAGAATGCAATGCATTCATTTTGGGGGACTTCAATAATCCACTCACTCCAAAGGGCAGATCAACAAGACAGAAAATAAATAAGGAGACAGAGCCACTGAACAACACATTACAACAGATGGACCTAATAGACATCTATAGAACACTCCACCCAAAAGTAGCAGAATACACATTCTTCTCAAGTGCACATGGAATATTTTCAAGAATAGAACTCATACTAGGCCACAAAAAGAACCTCAGTAAATTCAAAAAGATTGAAACCGTACCATTCAACTACTCAGATCATAAAGGTATGAAACTAGAAATAAATTATACAAAGAAAACAAGAACGTTTACAAGCACATGGAGGCTTAAGAACATGCTCCTAAATAATGAATGGATCAATGACCAAATTAAAACAGATATCAAGCAATATATGAAGACAAATGAAAACAACAGCACAATGCTCCAACTTCTGTGGGATACAGTGAAGGCAGTTCTAAGAGGAAAGTATATAGCAATCTAGGCCTATTTAAAAAAGGAAGATCAACCCCAAATTAATAATCCAAAGTCACAATTATTGAACTTGAAAAAGAACAAATGAGGCTCAAAGTCAGAAGAAGGAGGGATATAATAAAGATCAGAGAAGAAATAAAATTGAGAATATTAAAATAGAAAAAAATTAATGAAACCAAGAGCTCATTCTTTGAGAAAAAAAACAAAATAGATAAACCCCTAGCCAGACTTATTAAGAGAAAAAGAGAATCTACACACATAACCAGAATCAGAAATGAGAAAGGAAAAATCATGACAGTGCAGAAATACAAAGAATTATTAGAGAATACTATGAAAATCTATGCGCTAACAAACTGGATAACCTAGAGGAAATGGACAACTTTCTAGAAAAATACAACCGTCTAAGACTGACCAAGCAAGAAACAGAAAATCTAAACACACCAATAACCAGCAACGAAATTGAATTGGTAATCAAAAAACTACACCAGAATAAAACCCCTGGATCAGGTGAATTCACTGCTGAATTTTGTTGGACATTTAGAGAAGACATAATACCCATTCTCCTTAAAGTTTTCCAAAAAATAGAAGAGGGAATACTTCCAAACTCATTCTATGAAGCCAGCATCACTCTAATACCAAAACTAGGCAAAGACACCACAAAAAAAGAAAACTGCAGACCAATGTCCCTGATGAACATAGATGCAAAAATACTCAATAAAATATTAGCAAACCAAACTCAAAAATATAGAGCATGATCAAGTGCAATTCATCTCAGGGGTGCAAGGATGGTACAACATTTGAAAATCCATCAACATCATCCACCACAACAAAAAGAAGGACAAAACCACATGATCATCTACATAGATGCTGAGAAAGCATTCGACAAAATTCAACATCGATTCACAATAAAAACTCTCAACAAAATAGGTATAGAGGGCAAGTACCTCAACAAAATAAAGGCCATATATGACAAACCGACAGCCAACATCATACTTAACAGTGAGAAGCTGAAATCTTTTCCCCTAAGATCGGGAACAAGACAAGGATACCCACTCTCCCCAATTTTATTCAACATAGTACTGGAGGTCCTAGCCACGGCAATCAGACAACACAAAGAAATAAATGGCACCCAGATTGGTAAGGAAGAAGCCAAACTTTCACTGTTTGCAGATGACATGCTATTGTACATAAAAATCCCTAAAAATCCACTCCAAAACTACTAGAACTAATATCTGAATTCAGCAAAGTTGTAGGATTCAAAATTAATACACAGAAATCTGTTGCATTCCTATACACTAACAATGAACTAGCACAAACAGAAATCAGGAAAACAATTCCATTCACAATTGCATCAAAAAGAATAAAATACCTAGGAATAAACCTAACCAAAGAAGTGAAAGACCTATACCCTGAAAACTATAAGACACTCATGAGAGAAATTAAAGAAAACACCAATAAATGAAAAAACATCCCATGCTCATCGATAGGAAGATTTAATATTGTCAAAATTGCCATCCTGCCTAAAGCAATCTACAGATTCAATGCAATTCCTATCAAAATACCAACAGCATTCTTCATCGAACTACAGAAAATCATTCTAAAATTCATATGGAACCACAAAAACCCTGAATAGCCAAAGCAATCCTGAGAAGGAAGAATAAAGCAGGGGGAATCTTGCTTCCCATCTTCACCTCTACCTCAAAGCAACAGTAATCAAGACAATTTGGTACTGGCACAAGAACAGACCCATACACGAGTGAAACAGAATAGAGAGTCCAGATATTAACCCAAGCATATATGGTCAATTAATATATGATAAAGGAGCCATGGATATACAATGGGGAAATGACAGCCTCTTCAATTGCTGGTGTTGGCAAAACTGGACAGCTACATGTAAGAGAATGAAACTGGATTACTGCCTAACTCCGTACACAAAAGTAAACTCGAAATGGATCAAAGACCTGAATGTAAGTCATGAAACCATAAAACTCTTAGAAGAAAACACAGACAAACTCTCTTGTACATAAACATGAGCAACTTCTTCATGAACATACCTCCCTGGACAAGGGAAACAAAAGCAAAAATGAACAAGTGGGACTATATCGAACTAAAAAGATTATTTACAGCAGAGGACACCATCAGTAGAACCAAAAGGCATCTTACAGCATGGGAGAATATATTCATAAATGACATATCCAATAACGGGTTGACATCCAAAATATATAAAGAACTCACTCACCTCAACAAGCAAAAAGCAAATAAGCCAATTAAAAAATGGACAGAGGAGCTGAACAGACACTTTTCCAAAGAAGAAATCCAGATGGCCAACAGGCACATGAAAAGATGCTCCATATCGCTAATCATCAGAGAAATGCAAATTCAAACCACTATGAGATATCACCTCACACCAGTTAGGACGACCACCATCCAAAAGACCAACAACAACAAATGTTGCCAGTGATGTGGAGAAAGGGGAACCCTCTACACTGCTGGTGGGAATGTAAATTAGTTCAGCCATTGTGGAAAGCAGTATGATGTTCCTCAAAAAACTCAAAATAGAAATACCATTTGACCCAGGAATTCCACTCCTAGGAATTTACCCTAAGAATGCAGCAGCCCAGTTTGAAAAGATGTATGCACCCCTATTTTATTGCAGCACTATTTACAATAGCCAAGAAATGGAAGCAACCTAAGTGTCCATTAGTAGATGAATGTATAAAGAAGATGTGGTACATATACACAATGGAATATTATTTAGCCATAAGAAGAAAACAAATCCTACCATTTGCAATAACATGGATGGAGTTAGTGGGTATTATGCTCAGTTAAATAAGCCAAGCTGAAAAAGACAAGTACCAAATGATTTAACTCACCTATGGAGCATAAGAACAAAGCAAAAACTGAAGGAACAAAATAGCAGTAGACTCACAGAACCCAAGAATGGACTAACAATAACCAAAGGGAAAGGGACTGGGGAGGATGGGTGGGAAGGGAGGGATAAGGGGGGGAAAGGGACATTACGATTAGCACAAATAATGTAACAGGGGCACGGGGAAGGCAGTGTATCACAGAGAAGTCAAGTAGTGATTCTATAGCATCTTACTATGCTGATGGACAGTGACTGTAATGGGGTATGTGGTGGGGACTTGATAATGGGGGGAGTTTAGTAACCATAATGTTGCTCATTTAATTGTATATTAATGATACCAAAATTTTTAAAAAGGATGTTATATAAAGAAAGACACATGGTATCTAACCTTTTGTAATTGGACTTTTTTCACCCAGCATAATATTATGGAGACTCATCAATGTCACTGAACATATCAATAGTGTGTTTCTCTTTGTGGTTGAGTCATGTTCAATGGTATGGATGTACCACACTCTTTTGCTTAACCATTCACCCACTGAAACACATCTGGGTTGCTTTGTTTTTGTCTATTAAGAATAAACGTTTTATAAATATTTGTAAAAATATTTTTTTAAGGAATGTCTGATTACATTAATAAATTAATAAATGCCCTAGTGATTTTGAAAACCTGATACTTGGGCTTTTATGGTGACATCCTTCAAACTCTTGTTCACAGGTTTGAGCAGAATAATTGACAGAAACACTAATGAGGATTTAGAGGAATCTATAGGTAGACTATGCAAGTTTTGAAGACTTTTAGTCAAGATATCAAAGATAAACACTGAAAACCATCTATTAAACTCATGAATTTGTGAGGCAGGCCTATAGCTGCTAAATGAGCCTGCAGCCTTCTTTGCCAGATTTCATTTCTGTGGTGGACAGCTGATTCCAGCTTTAGTTTAGAGATGAGCTGACCTTCTTAACTCTAACTATTGATTAAGATATTAAGGACAAACCCTTATGTTCAGCTAAGAATAGCGTCATTATTTCATAAAGCTTGTTTTTTTCTTTTAGATGTGAGGAAAACTACAGCAAAAACTGAACATTTACTGCAGGGAGATTTTCTCCTCATTATTTAAGGATAAAATGAGACTAGGATGACGGGGTCAGCTATTCTCTAGCAACACAAAGCAATTTCTTTAAGTAGATCAAACTAGGCAGGAAGTATTCTGCAGGCTTTGCTAGGCATATAATCATATCTCTGGCTCGAGGCATATTGTCTGAGTATAGGTAGCAATGCCACAAACCTCATTTGTTTTGAGGAATCAATAGGGGACACAGATAATTCAGCAATGGAAAATCAGTCTCTTTTCAATCTAATACAATATGCATCCCAAACTGACTGCCATGTATACAAATCTAGAGAAAAAGAAAAACATTTATTTTCAAACCAGCTGGTCCTGAATGCCTACTTCCTTTCTGGAGGTGCTGGGTATACTCATTCTAGAAAAAACTTACTCCACTGCTGCCCCCAGCCAGCTGAAATAAAGAGATACATTTACTTGGACATGAATTATTGGAAAAGAACCATTTGAAAACCTCTGTGAAATTAACACAAGAGCCACAGATTTGAAGGCTAAAGCAAAAGAGAGCCATTAAATGAGCTGAAGTTGTGGGAGGCTTTCTTTAAACACATTGCCACCACACACACATAACAGGGCTGTTCCCTAAATCAAACCACTTCATATTCTGCTTGCTTTGTCCAATTTTGTGGTCTGCTATAAAAGAAATCATGCAAATAAAATTTGATTTAGGTATTTAATTTATTGTTGCAGTCCAAAACATCACACTAGGGTTGCTACTGTCTAAAACAATTCACAGAGGCCATCTTCTCAACAACTCAAAACTTCCCAATGCCCAGGAATGGTATCTAGGTTTCCAGATTCTAAGAAAGGCACTGCATTTCCTAAGTGAATCCATGGAAGTACAATGTTCAAATTCATCTAGCAGTTCACACTGTCATTGTCCCATCAGCACAAATAAAACACCTCTCAAATACTTGTCCCTTTTCATTTTAACTGTTCTTCAACCTCTGGTGGACACACTGTCATTATGGCTTTACCCCAGTCTGTGCATCAAGTGTGTTATTATTCCAAGTGCCTAAATACCTCTTCACATGCAGATTTTTCTTAATGTGGAGAAATAGTCTGATAGGAAAACTCAATGCTTTTTCTTATTAAGATTTGCATGTGGAAGGATTCCTCAATTATGAATTAGAGAGTTCCCATAAAATTAACAATGGATCACTATGCTCTAAAATTCCAAACTCATCAAATACACACATGACACAAAAAAGCACAGTCTCTTTGTACATTAAAGGTTCAGACATCCCCTTGACAAAGGCTGGTCTTTGGATACACTATAAATATTCCTGCTTCTTCACTTTAGTATCACTGCTTAATTAATATTTATCAAGCAATTTAATTCTATTTTCCCCAAATTACCTCATCTTTTCATTTACCCCAGTAACCCAGTCTTGAAACCTCTAAGTCATCCTTTATTCCCCCCTTTCTTCCCTCTATAACTGTTCTCCATGTGGCAGCAATTCTTTCATTGTGATATATCCCTGGCTTCCTTTCCAAATTAACCACCCCTCGGGAACAGACCCCTTTCATCTTCTGCCTAGATTACAATAACACTTTTTCTGTCTCTAGTTTCTCTCCAATCCAAACCACATTCTGGATTACTAAAAAGTTAATTGTCCTAAAATTGCAGTGTCCTAAAAATGCTATTCCCCTCTTCATAAACATTTAGTAGACCCCATATTCCAACGGATAAAATTGTTAGTCTGAGTTAGGCCCACCACAACTTTACCTCTCTCTATTCTCCTACACCTACCTCCACTCCAGGTAAAACAAGTCAGAAAGGAACTGTCATTTATTTAATGTACCAGATATTATGTGAGGCACTTTACATATATTTCATGTAATCCTCACACCAACTTTATGAAGGAAATACTTTTATCAGTATTTTGATGAAGAGGACACTGAGACTCAGATACGTGAAGGTCAAACAATATGTCCATGAATGATCTAGGATTTTAACCAACAGCTATCAGCCTGATTCTAATTATCAGTGCTGTTTTCATGGCATCTGCCATCTAATCTTTTCATTTGTTTTTTTCCAAAAAAGGCCATGAACATTTCATCTCTGCTCTTTTATCCACACTGATTTCCCTGTCAGGAATGCCCTCTTCACCTCTGTCCAGCCCTCGCTCCAAACATACCCTCGCCCATATATATTTTATCATTCCTTTGAAGTCCAGCATGTATGAGATCATGCTTGTTCAATTCATTTTGTCCTAACATACGCCACTTATCATTATTATTTATTCTTTCATGAATGTGTTATTTTTCTAAATGGATTGTAAGCTCCTTATAGTCATAAATTTTTCCCATGTACTTATGCCTCTAACACATATTAAACACTTAATAAACTTTTGCAACTGTTGGTGATGGTAATAGTAATGATTATGCTTAATCTTATAGTTTCCTTCATTCAGTTTTCCTAATATGATCCTAAACTAAGTCTTGGTGACCTTACCCATATATAACATCAAAATCCAAGGCCAGTCCTTATAAATGAAAAATAACACCCTCATCAGAGATTTAGTGAGGATTGCTATGTTCCCACATGTTCCTAGCAGTTGAGGAGGCACATAGACAATGTGCATCAAAAATTTACTGAATGGTTCATTTATGTCAAAAATGCAAAGTAGGAAAATACCAGAGTTTGCTGTACTGGGGATTTAAATTTAGAGTGCGTCTGAAAGCTGAGGCTTTGTTATCATTATTAGTATACTGAAAAAATAATAAACAGTTGAAACAATCAAGCTGCAAAATCACAAAGGTTAAAATTGAGATGTAGTCTAACCATATATCATAACCATTATTCCACTTAAAGGAGTAAAGTAGAAGTGATGATGAGATTAATTAGAATTTGACATCATTCCTTAGAGAAGAGGAAAAGCTTGTTAGTATGCTGACATTGTTTCCTTTAGACAAAGTAAATATTTTAATATTTGTACATGTTTTATATTTTGCATCTCCAATTAAAAATCTATGTGGTAAGATATATGAAAATAAATAACTTTCAATATGTGAATTCTATATGATCAATTCATCAAGTATCTATAGTCTAATAAAAGGACCTTTTAACAATTTGTTAGAATGGAAAGAGCACTGAATGAGGAGTCAGAGACATGGATTCTAATGTCAACTCTAGCTGTGTGATTTAAGAAAAATTGTTACATCATTCCAGAAGTTAATTTTGTATCTACATAACATAAAATGGTCTCTGGGACAATTTCCAGCTCTGGTATTCTAAGATTCTGTTTCATGGTACCAGGATCCTCTCATAGCATTAAGGAAAGGGTAAAGTAAGGAAGTATATGTGACTTCAAATAGTCAAAATCATACACACATGCACGCACATAAAGCAATAGCTACAGAGAGATAGATACAGGCTTTTCTAGATATACAAATTGCTACACCCTGAACCCCTATCCCAAGCACAAAGGATGCTATTTGACCATATTACCTCCTTCTCTATATCAAAACTCTGCTCAAGAATCATTTCCTCTATGATAACAATCCCTGACATTAATTACTCTAATCACTCCAGCAATCTTTCAGTATTTCAGCATAGGAAGTTGATAATACAAAGATATTACAATGGATTGCCAAACAGTGTTTGCCTCAAGTGCCACATACCCCATAGATGGGAACTATTGTCTTTTCTTTTCTGTGGGAATGCACAGTTGAGAGAGCATAGCCTTTCAATAACTTTAGGGAATTGAATATCAAACAACATATTCAAATGCTGCAAGAAAATATAAGCAAACATATATTTGACCTAAAAATAAGGAAGCACTTTCTATGCATAAAAGCAGTGAAAAATAATAATACAGGAAAAAAATGATTGATTTGACATTGTAAGAAATTCAGAAAGCAAAATAAGGAGATTATCTACAAAAGAAAAATAACATTATTGTCTATCATATTTACAAATAATTGTTTCATGAAAATAGTTAACAATGGCAAGGAAATAAGAAAGCCAACCTGAAGATGGGAAGGTAAATTGGTAAAAATCTTTCTGAAACTTGATCATATGGTGTTAGCAGCCTTAAAACTATTTTATCCTTAGCCCTAGTAATTTTATTATTAGAAACACATCCTATAAAATAATTAGGTGCCTCAGAATAGAGAGTTCAGAAATAAACTCATGCTTATATGGGCAATTAATCTATGACACAGGAGGCAAAAATATATAGTGGGGAAAAGATGGTCTTTTTCAATAAATGGTGTTGGGAACACTGGACAGCCACATGCAAAATAATGAATCTGGACCTCTTTGTTACACCTTATACAAAAAACAAACTCAAAATGATTAAAGACTAAATGTAAGACATGAAACCATAAAACTCCTAAAACAAAACATAGCAAATAAACTCTTTAACATTGATCTTGGCAATACTTTTGGTATCTGTCCCCTCAGGCAAGGGAAACAAAAGCAAAAATAAACTGGGACTACCTCTAACTGAAAACCTTTCCCACAGTGAAAAACAAAACATCAAGAAAACGAAAGACAACCTACTGAATGGGGAACTATATTTACAAATTATTTATCTGATAAGGGGTTAGTATCCAAAATATATAAAGAACTCACACAACTCAATATCAATAAAACAAACAATATGATTTAAAAAATGGTCAGAGACAAAGATCAGTCACACTTGCAGGCAGGCAGAAAAGTGGCCCCACCCACAGCCCATGAACAGCCACTGCTGCTGCACCACAAAGGAGAACCAGAACATGTGAGCAGAGTCTTGAGCTTCTGGGCACCACAGGATGCCTTCTTCAAAAAGCCATTACTTTCTACACAAGGAAGCATAGCATATCTATCTAATACAAAGGAACACAGAAAATCTGACAAAATAAGGAGGGAGAGGAATATGTTCCAAACAAAAGAACAAAATAAGACACCAGAAAGAAGGCTAAATGAAACAGAGATCACCAATTATCTTGACAAAGAATTCAAGGTAACAGTCATAAGTATACTCACTGACCTGGGGAAAAGAACAGATAATCTCAGTAAAAACTTTAACAAAGAGAAAGAAGTCATGAAAAAGAGCCCCTTAGAGCTGAAGAATACAATAACTGAAACAAAAAGTACAATGGCGGGAATGAACAGTAGACTGCTGGAAGCAGAGGACAGAGTAAATGAGATGAAAATTAGAGAACAGGAAAACAACCAAGCTGAAAACAGAGAGAAAAAATAAGTTCTAAAATGAGAGTCTGCTAAAAGAGCTGTGTGACATCTCCAAATGAAACAATATTCATACAATAGGGGTTCCAGAAGGAGAAGAGAGAGGCAAAGAAGTAGAAAGTCTCTTTGAGGAAATAAGAACTGAAAACTTCCCCAATCTGGGGAAGAAAATTGACACTCAGGTTCTGGAAGCACAGAGAACTTCTAAGAAAAGGAACTGCAGGAGGACACCACCAAGACATACACTAATTAAAATGGCAAAGACTAAATATAAAGAGAGATTCTTAAAAGCAGAAAGAGAGAGAGGCAGTCAGCTAAAAGGGAAACTCCATAAGGCTATCAGCAGATTTCTCAGCAGATACTTTACAGGCCAGAAGAGAGTGACATCGTATATTTCATGTATTGAAAGGGAAGAACCTACAAACAAGAATCCTCTACCCAGCAAGGTTATCATTCAGAACTGAAGGAGCAATTTGGGCAAGGAAAACAAAATAAAAAATGAACAAATGGGACTACATCAAACTAAAAATCTTCTGTACAGAAAAGGACACCATCAGCAGAACCAAAAGGCAACTTACAATATGGGACAATATATTCATAAACTATTTATCCAATAACGGATTAACATCCAAAATATAAAAATAGCTCATATACCTTACCACCAAAAAAACAAATAACCTGCTTAAAAAATAGGCAGAGGACCTCAACAAAAATGTCTCCAAAGAAGAAATACAGAAGGCCAACAGGCACACGAAAAGATGTTCCGTGTTACTAATCATCAGGGAAATGCAAATCAAAACAACAATGAGATATGACCTCATCCCAGTCAGAATGGCCACTATCCAAAAGAAATAACAAGTGTTGGCGAGGATGTGGAGAAATGGGAACCATCCTATACTGTTAGTGGGAATGTACATTGGTAAAACCACTGTGGAAAGAAATATGGAGGTGCCTCAAAAAACTAAAAATAGAAATACCATTTGGCCCAGTATTTCCACTTCTAGGAGCTTACCAAAAGAAAACAAATCTGTGATCAGAAAAGATATATGTACCCCTATGTTTATCGCAGCATTATTTACAATAGTCAAGATATGGAAGCAACTTAAGTGTCCATTAATAGATGAATAGGTAAAAAAGATGTGGTACATATACAACAATGGAATATTATTCAGCTTTAAAAAGAAAAATTCCTGCCACTTGCAACAACATGGGTGGATCTAGAGAATGTTATGCTCGGTGAAATAAGCCAGGTAGAGAAGGACAAATACCATATGATTTTGCTTATTTGTGGAATATAAAAACAAAGCAAAACAGAATGAACAAAACAGCAGTAGATTCATAGACACTGAGAAGTGACTAGTGGTTACCATGCATTGGGTCAGAGGTGTTGGGGTTGGAGGGAAGAGTAAGGGGGATAAAGGGCATAGAATTTCTCAATCATAATGTAAGTTGGTCATGGGGACAATAGTAAATCATGGAGAATATAGTCAGATTCTGTAACATCTTTTTATGATGAGAGAAAGTAACTGCATTACAGGGGATAAGGATTTAATAATATGGGTAAATGCTGAACCTCAGTGTTGTATATTTGAAACCAATATAAGATTGTATATCAACAATACTTCAATAAAAAAATTTTAAGAATTTAAAGGGAGAGTTCCAGGAAGATGGCGGCGTGAGCAGGGCGGCGGAAATCTCCTCCCAAAACCATACATATCTAAGAAAATACAGTAAATACAACTATTCCTAAAAGAGAGACCAGAAGATATAGGACAGCGCACAGTCTGCATCTGCACCTGAGAGGATTCGGCACCCTCCGAGGCGGGTGAGATAGAAGCCACGTCCCAGCAGGACCCGAGCACTCCCCCACCCCAGTGCACCAGCAGGAGGAGAAGATTCAGAGCCAGGAGGGAGTGGAAGTACAAGCCCGCAAAATGACCAGCCCAGGTGATCTGCGCTGGGAACGCTGACAGACATCACGCAGTGTATCAGATATTGGAGAGGCAAAAGGTGCAGGTTTTGAGCTGGGAATGCGCCTGGGTCCTTACAGCAGGCTCCCCAGGACAAAAGAAAAGTGAGAGCTTTTTTTGGCGGTTTTAAAGAGGCAAGGGCCCAGGATCATACCAGTACACTTGGCCCAGCAGACTGGGAGTCCTGAGGAATTTCGGACCCCTTGGCTGGCGACAGGGAAAAAGTAGCCACACTGAAACTTCACATAGAGACAAACAGCCTCCCATTCGTTCCCGCCCTTGCCAGAGCTACAAAGGGCCTGGCAGAGCTGTGCGGCTGCGGCTGTGGAATAGTGGAGCAACAGCGCCACATACAGCATCCCCACAGAATCTACTCCCAGTAGGCGTTTTTTTCCCTTTCTTTTCTTTCTTTCTTTTTTTTCTCTTTTCTTTCTCTTCCCTCTTTATTTGTTTTTGTTTTTTGTTGTTTTTTTTAAGTCTGAAAGAGCCCAGCTGACATACATGGCACCTACCAGCCACCACTTCTATCACCGTGAAAAGAAAAAGGAATATGGTACAGACAAAGATCACCCAGACCCAGACAACACGAGAGAAGGATGCTGAAGGGATAGAAATGCACAAACTTCCTGAAAAAGACTCCAGAATAAAAGTCATAACCATGCTGCTGGATCTACAGAGAAATATGCAAGAGCTGAGGGAGGAAGAGAGGGAAGTCAGGAAAGACAATGAAGAAATGAGATAAAACCATCAATGGGCTTAGAAGCAGACTGGACAAGATGCAAGAGGCTGTTAATGGAATAGATATCAGAGACCAGGAATACAGAGCAGCAGAGGCAGAGAGATAAAAGGATGTCTAGGAATGAAAGAATATTAAGAGAACTGTGTGACCAATCCAAATGGTACAATATGTGCATTATAATACCAGAGGAAGAAGAGAGAGAAAAAGGGATAGAAAGTGTCCTTGAAGAAATAATTGCTGAAAACTTCCCAGTGCTGGGGAAGGAAATAGTCTCGCAGTCCACGGAAGCCCACAGATTTCCCAACACAAGCGACCCAAGGAAGACAAAACCAAGACACATAATAATTAAAATGGCAAAGATCAAAGATAAGGACAGATTATTAAAGGCAGCTAGAGAGAGAAAAAAGATCACCTACAAAGGAAAAACCATTAGATTGTCATCAGACTTCTCAACAGAAACCTTACAAGCCAGAAAAGAATGCCATGATATATTTAATGTAATTAAACAGAAGGGCCTTGAACCAAGGCCTTGTATCCTGCACGATTATCATATAAATATGAGTGAGGGATTAAACAATTTCCAGGCAAGCAAAAGCTGAGAGAATTTGCCTCCCATAAACCACCTCTACATGATATCTTAAAGGAACTGCTCTAGAGGGAAGCACTCCTAAGGCTAAAAAGATGTCATCAGAGAAAATAAAATCATAGCAAAGAAAGCAGACCATCCAAATACAAACTAAAGGCAAAGAATAAAACACCTAGTATATAAAGAATGGAGGAGGAAGAATAAGAAGGGAGAGAAATAAAGAAACATCAGACTGTGTTTACAATAACTTAACAAGAAAGTTAAGTTAGATTGTTAGATAGTAAAGAAGCAACCCTTGAACCTTTGGTAACCACGAATCTAAAGCCAGCAATGGCAATAATTACATATCTATCGATAATCACCCTAAATGTAAATGGACTAAATGCACCAATCAGAAGACACAGAGGAATGGAATGGATCAAAAAGCAAGACCCATCTATATGCTGCCTACAAGAAACTCATCTCAAACCAAAAGACATACACAGACGAAAAGTGAAGGGATGGAAAAAGATATTTCATGCAACTAATAGGGAGAAAAAAGCAGGTGTTGCAGTACTTGTATCAGACAAAATAGACTTCAAAAGGAAGAAAGTAGCAAGAGATAAAGAAGGACATTACATAATGATAAAAGGGTAAATCCAACAAGAAGATATAACCAAAATGAATATCTATGCACCCAGCACAGGAGATCCTACATATGTGAAACAAATACTAACAGAACTAAAGGGGGAAATAGACAGCAATGCATTCATTTTAGGTGACTTCAACACACCACTCACTCCAAAGGACAGATCAACCACACAGAAACTAAGTAAAGACACAGAGGCACTGAAAAACACACTAGAACAGAAGGACCTAACAGACATCTACAGAACTCTACACCCAAAAGCAACAGGATACACATTCTTCTCAAGTGCACATAGAACATTTTCCAGAATAGACCACATACTAGGCCACAAAAAGAACCTCAGTAAAGTCAAAAATATTGAAATTCTACCAACCATCTTCTCAGATCACAAAGGTATAAAACTACAAATAAATTTTAGAAAGAAAACAAAAAGACTCACAAATACATGGAGACTTAACAACATTCTCCTAATTAATCAATGGGTTAACGACCAAATCAAAACAGAAATCAAAGAATATATGGACACTAATGACAACAACAACACAAAGCCACAACTTCTGTGGGACGCAGCAAAGGCAGTTCTAAGAGGAAAGTATATTGCAGTCCAGGCCTATTTAAAGAAGGAAGAACATTCCCAAATGAATAGTCTAAAGACACAATTACTGAAATTGGATAAAGAAGAACAAATGAGGCCCAAAGTCACCAGAAGGAGGGACATAATAAAGACCAGAGAAGAAATAAATAAAATTGAGAAGAATAAAACAATAGAAAAAATCAATGAAACCAAGAGCTTGGTTCTTTGAAAAAATAAACAAAATAGATAAACCCCTAGCCAGACTTATTAAGAGAAAAAGAGAATCTACACACATAAACAGAACCAGAAATGAGAAAGGAAAAATAACGACGGACCCCACAGAAATACAAAGAATTATAAGAGAATATTATGAGAATCTATATGCTAACAAGCTGGAAAACCTAGAAGAAATGGACAACTTCTTAGAAAAATACAACCTCCCAAGACTGACCAAGCAAGAAACAGAAAACTAAACAGACCAATCACCAGCAACGAAATTGAATCAGTAATCAAAAAACTACCCCAAAACAAAACCCCCGGACCAGAGGTATTCACCTCTGAATTCTACCAGACATATAGAGAAGAAATAACACCCATTCTCCTTAAAGTTTTCCAAAAAATAGAAGAGGAGGGAATACTTCCAAACTCATTCCATGAAGCCAGCATCACTATAATACCAAAACAAGGCAAAGACCTCACCAAAAAAGAAAATTACAGACCAATATCCCTGATGAATGTAGACGCAAAAATACTCAACAAAATATTAGCAAACTGAATCCAAAAATACATCAACAGGATCATACACCATGATCAAGTGGGATTCATCCTAGTGATGCAACGATGGTACAACATTCGAAAATCCATCAACATCATCCACCACATCAACAAAAAGAAGAACAAAAACCACATGATCATCTCCATAGATGCTGAAAAAGCATTTGACAAAATTCAGCATCCATTCATGATTAAAACTCTCAACAAAATGGGTATAGAGGGCACGTACCTCAACATCATAAAGGCTATTTATGACAAACCCACAGCTAACATCATACTTAACAGCGAGAAGCTGAAATCTTTTCCCCTAAGATCAGGAACAAGACAGGGATGCCCACTCTCTCCACTGTTATTCAACATAGTACTGGAGGTCCTAGCCACAGCATTCAGACAAAACAAAGAAATACGAGGCATCCAGATTGGTAAAGAAGAAGTCAAATTGTCACTATTTGCAGATGACATGATATTGTAAATAAAAAAAAACCCTAAGGACTCCAATCCAAGACTAATAGAACTAATATCTGAATTCAGCAAAGTTGCAGGATACAAAATTAACACACAGAAATCTGTTGCTTTCCTATAGACTAACGATGAACTAACAGAAAGAGAAATCAGAAAAACAAGTCCATTCACAATTGCATCAAAAAGAATAAAATACCTAGGAATAAACCTAATGAAGGAAGGGAAAGACCTATACCCTGAAAACTACAAGACACTCCTAAGGGAAATTAAAGAGGACACTAACAAATGGAAATTCATCCATGCTCTTGGTTAGGTAGAATAAATACTGTCAAAATGGCTATAGCATCTAAAGCAATCTACAGATTCAACGCAATCCCTATCAAACTACCAACAGCTTTCTTCAATGAACTGGAACAAATAATTTTAAAGTTCATATGGAACCACAAAAGACTCCGAATAGCCAAAGCAGCCCTGAGAAGGAGGAATAAAACAGGGGGAATTATGCTCCCTGACTTCAAGCTCTACTACAAAGCCACAGTAATCAAGACAATTTGGTATTGGCACAAAAGGAGACCCACAGACCAGTGGAACAGAATAGAAAATCCAAATATTAACCAAAACATATACAGTCAATTAATATTTGATAAAGGATCCTTGGATATACAATGGGGAGATGACAGCCTCTTCAGCAGTTGGTGTTGGCAAAACTGGACAGCTACATGTAAGAGAATGAAACTGGACTACTGTCTAACCCCATACATAAAAGTCAACTGAAAATGGATCAAAGACCTGAATGTATGTCATGAAACCATAAAACTCCTAGAAAAAAACATAGGCAAAAATTTCTTGGACATAAACATGAGTGACTTCTTTATGAACATATTTCCCTGAGCAAGGGAAACAAAAGCAAAAATGAACAAGTGGGACTATATCAAGTTCAAAAGCTTCTGTACAGCAAAGGACATCATCAGTAGAACAAAAAGACATCCTACAGAATGGAAGAATATATTCATAAATGACGTATCCGATAATGGGTTAACATCCAAAATATATAAACAACTCACGCACCTCAACAAACATAAAGTAAATAATCCAATTAAGAAGTGGGCAGAGGACATGAATAGACACTACTCCAAAGAAGAAACTCACATGGCCAATAGGCACCTGAAAAGATGCTCCACATCACTAATCAGAGAAATGCAGATTAACACCACAATGAGATATCACCTCACACCAGCAAGGATGGCCAACATCCAAAACACAAACAACAACAAGTGGAGAAAAGGGAACCCTCCTACAATGCTGGTGGGAATGCAAATTATTTCAACCATTATGGAAAGCAGTATGGAGGTTCCGCAAAAAACTCAAAATAGAAATACTATTTGACCCAGGAATCCCACTCCTAGGAATTTACCCTAAGAATGCAGCAGCCCAGTTTGAAAAAGACATATGCACCCCTATGTTTATCGCAGCACAATTTACAACAGCCAAGAAATGGAAGCAACCTAATTGTCCATCAGTAGATGAATGGATAAAGAAGAAGTGGTACATATACACAATGGAATATTATTTAGCCATAAGAAGAAAACAAATCCTACCATTTGTAACAACATGGATGGAGCTAGAAGGTATTATGCTCAGTGAAATAAGCGAAGCCGAAAAAGACAAGTACCAATTGATTTCACTTATATGTGGAGTATAAGAACAAAGAAAGAACTGAAGGAACAAAACAGCAGCAGACTCACAGAACCCATGAACGGACTAATAGTTACCAAAGGGAAAGGGACTGGGGAGGATGGGTGGGAAGGGAGCGAAAAGGGGGAAAAAGGGGCATTACAATTAGCAGATATAGTGTTGGGGGGCACGGGGAGGGCTGTACAACTCAGAGAAGACAAGTAGTGACTCTATAGCATCTCAATACACTGATGGACAGTGACTGTAATGGGGTTGGTGGAGGGGACCTGATGAAAGGTGTAGTTTAATCACCATAATATTGCACATGTAATTGTAGAGTAATGATACCAAAATAAACTATAAAAAAAAGAATTTAAAGGGAGATTAAAAGTTTCCCAGAGTAATGAAAGTTA
Source organism: Smutsia gigantea (assembly GCA_032199065.1). Classification (NCBI taxonomy): domain Eukaryota; kingdom Metazoa; phylum Chordata; class Mammalia; order Pholidota; family Manidae; genus Smutsia; species Smutsia gigantea. Next base: position 83,615 of record JAVSCE010018904.1, read on the forward strand.
AAACATTCACCATTACTAAACCAGCATTACAGAATATGTTCAAGGGACATCTGTAGATGGCAATGTTCTTAAGCCTAAATATTTTTCATCAGTGAAAATAAATGCACAGTAAAGACAGTAGATCCATTACTTACTAAGCAATATTAAGTTAAATAACAAAGGTAATAAAATCAACTATACATGAAATCAGGGGATACACAAGGGATGTAGATTATGATATACTTAAAGTACAGAGGAGGAAGAATAAAAATGTAGTTCTTCTAGACTGTGTTCAAAATAGAGTGACTATTAACTTAATACAGACTGTTACATATTTAGGAAACTATCTATGAACATTATGGTAACCACAGACTTAAAGCCTATAAGAGATACAAAAAAATTTTTAAAGAAATCCAAGCATAACACTAATGAAAACCATCAAATAAAAAGAGATGAGTATAAGGGAGGAAGAAAGGAACAGAGAGGAAGTACAAAAACAACCAGAAAACAATTAATAATGTAGCAATAAGTATGTACCTATCAATAACTAATTACCTTAAATGTAAATGGACTGAATGCACCAATCAAAAGACATAGAGTGGCAGAATGGATAAAAAACAAGACCCGTCTATTTGCTGCCTGCAAGAGACTCATTCCAGACCTAAACATAGACAAAGACTGAAATTGAAGGGACGGAAAGAGACATTCCATGCAAATAAAAGGGAGAAAAAAGCAGCAGTAGCAGTATTTATATCAGACAAAATTGATTTCAAAACAAAGAAAGTAACAAGAGACAAAGAAGAACATTATATAATGATAAAGGGGTCAGTCCAAGAAGAGGATATAACCATTACAAATATCTGTGCAACCTACATAGAAGCATCTAAATACATAAAACAAATACTAACAAAATTAAAGGGGGAAATAGATTGCAACACACCCAATTTAGGAGACTTTAAACCCCACTTACATCAATGGACAGATCATCCAGACAGGAAATAAGGAAACAGAGGCTTTGAATGACACATTAGAACAGATGGACTTAACAGATATATACAGAACACTCCACCTAAAAGCAGCAGGATACATATTTTTCTCAAGAGCACATGGAATATTCCCCAAAACAGATCACACATTTGGACACAAAGAGAACCTCAATAAGTTCAAAAAGATTAAAATTGTATCAAACATCATTTCAGATCACAATGGTATGAAACTAGAAACCAATTACATGAAGAAAACCAAAAATAAAATAAGCCCATGAACACATGAAGGTGAAATGTGCTTCTAAATAACAATGGATCAATGAACAAATCAGAGGAAATCAAACAATACATGGAGACAAATGAAAACGGAAACCCAATCGTTCAAAATATGTGGAATGCAGCAAAAGTGCTTCTAAGAGGGAAGTACAAAGCAATACAGGCCTACCTAAAGAAGCAAGAACAATCCCAAATAAACAGTCTAAACTCACAACAAAAGAAACTAGAAAAAGAAAAACCAACAAAACCCAAAGTCAGTAGAAGGATGGACATAATAAAGATCAGAACATAAATAAATAATATAGAGACTAATATAACAATAGAAAAAACATCAATGAAATGAAGACCTGGTTCCTTGAGAAGATAAGCAAAATAGACAAACCTCTAGCCTGACTTATCAAGGAATAAAAAGAGAGAGGAAACAAACTCAGAAACAAAAAAGGAGAAGTTACAACTGATGCCACACAAATTCAAAGAATTATTAGAGAATACTATGAAAAATTGTATGCAATAAACTGGAAAACCTAGAAGAAATGGGAAAATTCTTAGAAAAGTACAATCTCCTAAGACTGACCCAGGAAGACACAGAAAATCTGAGTAGACCAAATACCAGTAACAGAATTCTTTACAACTGAATTCTATCAAATATTCAAAGAGCTAATACCCATCCTTCTTAAAGTATTCCAAAAAGTGGAAGAGGAAGGAATACTTCCAAACTCATTCTATGAAGCCAGCATCACTCTAGTACCAAACCAGAGACACCACAAAAAACAAAATTATAGACCAATATCCCAGATGAACACAGATGCAAACATCCTCAACAAAATATTAACGAACTGAGTTAAAATACACAAAAGGGAACATCCATTATGATCAAGTGGGATTTATTCCAGAGATACAAGGATGGTACAATATTCATAAGTCAATCAATATGATACACCATATTAACAAAAGGAAGGATAAAAATCATATGATCATCTCAATAGATGCAGAAAAGGCATTTGACAAAATTCAACATCCACTCATGATAAAATCTCTCAACAAAATGGGTGTAGAGGGAACATACCTCAACCTAATAAAGGTCATATACAATAAACCCATAGCTAATATCATACTCAATGGTGAAAAGCTGACAGTGTTTCCTATAAGATCAGAAACAAAACAAGGATGCCCACTCTCACCACTTTTATTCAGCAGAGTACTGGAAGTCCTAGCCACAACAATCAGAAAAGATAAAAGATAAAAGGCATCCAAATTGGTAAGGAAAAGGTAAAACTGTTAGTATTTGCAGATGACATGATACTATATATAGAAAACCCTAAAGACTCCACCAAAAAACTATTAGAATAACTGGATTCAGTAAAGCAGCAATATACAGAAATCTGTTGCATTCCTGTATACTAATAATGAACTAGCAGAACGAAAAATTAGGAAAACAATTCCATTTACAATTGCATCAAAAAGAATATAATACCTAGGAATAAACCTAACCAGTGAAAGACCTGTACTCTGGAAACTATAAGACAATGATGAGAAAAATTAAAGACACAAGTAAAAGGAAATCAATCTCATGCTCAAGGATAGGAATAATGAATATTGTCCAAATGACTATCCTGTCCAAAGCAATTTACAGATTCAATGCAATCCCTATCAAAATACCAATGGCATTTTTCAGTGAACTAGAGCAAATAATCCTAAAATTCCTATGGAACCACAAAAGGTCCTCAATGTCATTTTTTATAAAAATCAAGAACCCTATGAGGCAATATTTCAAATTTCCTTAAGATATGAAATTCTATGATTTTGTTAAGCAGAATGAAAGACAGTATATAACAAATTTCCAAAGCAATCCTGAGAGAGAAGAATAAAGCTGGGGACATTATGCTCCCTGACTTCAAACTATACTACAAGGCTACAGTAATCAAAACAGTATGATACTGGCACAGGAGCAGACCCATAGATCAAAGGAACAGAATAAAGAGCCCAGAGATAAACCCGTGCATATGTGGTCAATTAATATATGATAAAAGAGCCATGAATATACAATATGATAAAGATAGTCTCTTCAATAAATGGTGTTCAGAACACTGGACAGCTACATGCAGGAGAATGAAATTGGATTAATGTCTAACTCTTTATACAAAAGAAAACTTTAAATAATTAAGAAGTAAATATAAGACATGAAACCATAAAACTCTTAGAAGAAAACCTAGGCAAAAATCTTTTGAACATAAGCATGAGCAATTTTTTTCTGGATACATCTACCTGGGCATGGGAAACAAAAGCAAAAATGAACAAGTGAGATTACATTAAACTGAAGTTTTCATACAGCAAAGGATACCATCGGTAAAAGAAAAAAGCAACCTACAGTATGGGAGAATATGTTCATTTATGATTTATCTTATAAGGGATTAACATCCAAAATATATAAAGAACTCATGCAATTCAACACCAAAAAAACAAATAACTCAATTAAAAATGGGCAGAAGACTTGAAAAGACATTTTTGCCAAGAAAAATACAGATGACCAATAGGCACATGAAAAGATAATACATATTGCTAAATCATCAGGGAAATGCAAATCAAAAACCACGAGATAGCACCTCACACCAGTTAGAATGGCCACTGTCAAAAAGACAAGAAATAACAAGTGTTTGTGAGCATGTGGAGAAAAGGGAAAAAACACTCGTGAACTCTTGTTGGGAATGTAAATTGTTGCAGCTGCTCTGGAAAACAGTATAGAGTTTCCTCAAAAAATTAAAATAGAACTACCATGCAACCCAGCAATTCCACTTCTAGGTATTTATCTGAAGAAAATAAAAAACACTAATTCAAAAAGACATGCACCCCTATGTTCATTGCAACAATATTCAATAGCCCAAATATGGATGCAACCTAAATGTTCATTACTAGATGAATTTATAAAAGAGATCTAGTATACATACACAAACACACACACACATACACACACACACATTAGAATATTACTCATCCATAAAAAAAAAATGAATCTTTCCATTTGTGACAACATGGATAGACCTAAAAGTCATTATGCTAAGTGAAATAAGTAAAAGACAAAGGCAGCAGGACAACTGTCCAGTTGTTTGATTACTACAAAGCCTGGATCTCTGTGTCATACAGTAAAGGTGAAGAAAATAGTCTTTCTGCCTTTATTAGAGTGACTAAGACTGCTGGTTCAGAGACTCTCAGATTGCAGACAACTTCCTTGTCTTTAAAGTTACTATAATTTCACTTTTGTTCCAGCAATCATTTTTCAGTCTCACTTTTCCAAATTTTCTTGAGCTCCTATTAGTTGTTTCTTTATTAGAATTTTGTAGGAATTTGGAAAGGCATCTTAAATTCTGCTTAATCAGTGTCATTTTAAACTCAAAGTCTCCATGGAAATTATTAGAATATTTTTCCTATGACCAGAGGACAGAATAATTATAGATATGTTGATAGAAAAGATAGTTTTTTTTAATTAGCCTGATGGGGCAAGGATGTATCACCTCCAGTTACAATGACCATTACTAAAACAGGAGGCATTTCTCATTATTACTTGCTTGTTTGGGTCAAACACACTCTTCTGTCTCTAAGGGTGGTACCTGTTTTTGGAGAAAGCAAAGGCAAAGACAGTCCTACATTTCCATTATCAGAGCTCTTATTTCCATAGTTTAAGAGGTTGGTCTCTTAATTTATTCCAAATTCAGGTTGATATTTGTAAATCAAGTTAGCAAAACACCTAGGCACCACATCATCTGATTCCAGGAAATGGGGCAATAATTAGACAGAAAAAAATACAGGTAATTGTATTCTTGGCTTTGAATGTTTACACCAACTCACTCCTTGCTCTCCAACCTGCCTTATTACAGCAGAGTTGAAAATCTTACACCTCAGTGTAATTAGGCCAAACCAAAATGAAATCAGTCAGGGCAAGGAAAAAGCTATAAAAACAGGAAAAAAGTCATTCTAAGTAGATTGTTACTCACTTTCAAATAAATAATGAGAAATAAAGGAAGAGAAAGAAAACAATAAAAGTTCTTTGGATTGGGAAAAAATGTCAGATGCTCATTCCAAATATTAAAGCAATCAGTTTTTACCCTGTGCCATGTACCTGTATCCTCTCTCTCCAAACGACGTTATTTGGTTGCATGCTTTTTGAAAAGGAATAAATTGTTTTGCTTAATCAAAATATTTAATAAGAGTAGTATGTTAAATATTATAGACATTTCACAATAATACTATTACACAAGATATGGTTCAACTTCCTTGAAAAATAGAATCAAAACCAGAATTCAGGGAAACAGCCAGGCTTTGAAATGCAATTACAGCTACCATGATTACTTCAGAGCAAGATGCCCTTTGGGACTGTAACTAAATTCTAAGGGTCTCAATGATTCTTCCTGAAGGGATACGATGCTACAGAGAGCAATAATAAGGTTCTAGGATACAACAGAGAAAAAGCAGAAATAGGCCTGAATCCAAGACTACCAAGGTAAAAATCCTTACCCAGGGTTTTTGTCACAATAGAAGACTTGTAGAAAATCTGTTTTGTTTTTTAAAATGAATTAGGTCTAAACAGTCTCTTGACACATTCCTTTTAAGTGAAGTTCACAAAAAGTCTTCACCCCAGTTGCAATTTAATGAAATAGTTGTCAAAACCCTGGATCCCCTAACCTATTGTGAATCATGAAAAAATTCAAAATCAACTTGCCCTCATTCATGTTAACAGAAGACAGGAAAAATTAATTCCAAATGTTTCTGCTACTACTATGCTAACAAGCCAATGAATTATATGAGTTGATTTTAGCCCCTCTAGGATAAATATTAATGGTAATCAAAATAACAAAAATTAATAACGAATTCTGATCACATAAACCACACTTTAATGCACTAGAAGAAAGTGTATATGTGTGTGCATGTATGTGTGTGTGTGTGTAAAACACTGATATTAAACAAAGAATGTCTTGTGGGAGATCTCAAATGGTGATTTCTCATCAAGTCAGTGAGAGGCTATAGGTTAATATCCATTCATACAAACTCCTCAATACTTTCCATAATAACAGATCTGTACTCTAAACACCAAACCCATTTGACTTATTATTATATATTGAAAGCACACACTGTGGGATGCCAGAGTTTGAAGGATAACAAGCAAAGGCATAATTATATTTCTTCCTAATGACTTCATCCCCAGGAATATTCGTAGTTCACTATAGCTTACATCACTGTGATGCTTTTAGTAACTCACAGACTATGAGGTACCCTGTTCCTTTTAGCACCATCTGCCATCAATAAACATGGAATACACCAAAACTATCCATTCAAGATGATTTTCCTACTAGCAGTCCACACTTCATTATCATGTCCCTCTGTCAAGAAAGAAATTGATTCTGAGACTCCCATTATTGGCCATTTAAATCTATGACTTGGGCAACAGAAGAGAATACACATTGTATTGTACTTTCTGCTTGCTCAAATCTGTACGGGTAAAACATACCTATCTCTTTTGAACTGTAAATGACCTCAGGCATCCTGAGACTGGATTAGGACCTGAAAGTAAAAATCTCACCAAGGATAAGTTTTCAGAGTGGCATACCAAAAGAAGAAAAATGTGCTGCCAAACACACCTTTCTTCCCTGTCTCCTGATCATCCATTATCCCTCAGATTTTTCCATTCCTGTTTGCTTGCCTACTTTCCCCATTTCAATTTTACTTTAGATGTGTAATGTTTGATGGGCCATGTTTTTAAGTTCTCTGTATAGTGCCTTAAGCTTTTAGGGAGGAAAGCTCTATATAAATCTAACAATAAATAAATAATAAATAAGAGAATAACTGGCTATGTGTGAGTGGGGCTAAAAAAGATCTATGGGGCATGGTGATAAATGGAGGCTGAAAATAAGTCAACAGTGTAGTATCGCTGTTAGTAAAGCTAACCTAGTGCTGGAAGGCACAAATGAAAATGGACTTGTATTGCAACCAAGTCCTAAAGGTACCTTGCAAATGAGTCTGTAGCTAGAAGGTGACAGCTAATGGTGTGATTACCAGTGGCTTAGCATCTTAACACCATTATTACATTTTTTTGTACCAAAGAAATTGGGCAACTCCAATATGAGTCATAGAAACTTACTGATATTGAAGTCACTGAATCTGTGATTAAGAAGAAAGATGACTGGCAAATTGAACATACACTGAATACCTTCTATGTACCAGAAGCTTTATATCCATCATTTCATTTAATTCTCACAACAGTCCTATGAGGTAGGTATTGTTATCCTCACTGAATAAATAAAAAAACTGAGATGCAAATAAGAATAATGAAATCATTAAAATCACATAACAAGCAAATAACTGAGACTGAATTCAATCTATAGTGTGTCTAATTTCAAGCCTATAATTTTTTATCTCACCATGAGAACTTAAGAGCACTTTATTTGAATTCCAGCAACAAAATTCCCCTTCCTGAAGAAATGCTCTGGGTTGGTGAAGTAAAAATTCCTGAAAATCTGCTATTCCATGAAAGTACCAGAGCACTGGCAAAAGTTGTCAACTATTTCAGAATGATGTAAATTAACCAAAGGTTTTCAATAATCCAAGAATTGTTTATTCGAGAAATGTGGCTGAATGTCAGTAAGAACAGTGAATTTTATGGGATTTCAATTTGTTCTATCCCCATTCTTCCCAGCTCTGCAGTAACCTTGAAAACTGACAGCCTCATAATGACTGAAGCTGTGAAAAATAACAGCTCAGCAGATGCTGAAGGGGTAAAATAGATTTGAAGCTCCTAAAAACCCTAACCCAAAATAATTGTCACAATTTGACCTAGCTGGGGACTCACTTCAAAGTTCCATTCTCAAAGATTGCCTTTATTTGATGTGACTCAGAACTCACTCTGTGGAAAACAGCCCTACTTCTAGGGTGTTTGTCAAAAACAATCAGCAGCAATTGTTTAACATTACAGATGATTGAGGTGGAAATATTAGCTGGGGGTAACAATAGTATGACAAAAAAATACTAAAAAGGAAAAGCGGGGAATGAAATGTCACTGGGATTTTGCTAAACCTCCAATATATGCTTATGAAACCAGAAAGCCACATGCATGTTTAGGGCAGTTGCAATCCCAGGAAAGACATGAGAAGGCCCTACCTAATCTATCATATCTGCCTGATATTGGTGTTCTATTCAAGCAAGGGGCACACCCCCAAACACATATAGAGCCTCTTGGCAATGGCAGGGAGTCATAGTGGTTCAAGACATTAAGGAAATCTCTGTCCAGTAATCAGCTGACAACTAAAATAACCAACGAGACACTTCAGTGGCCATACATGAAAAAGAATACTCACCTTACAGAATTCACTCAGAAAAGTAACAAAACTAACAAAAAACAGCAATAAAAAAAACCCTGGAGCATGGGTGAATCAGATTCCCAGAGTTGCCACATTATATATTTAAAATGACTAGTTTTTAATGAAAAGTTATGAGACCCACAAAGAAACAGGAAGGTATGGTTAAAAAAAAAAAATTATCAGGACTGTCCTTGGGGAGCCAACATATTGGACTTACTTGATAAAAAATTTACATTAACTGTCTTAAATATGCTCAAAGAGCTACAAGAAACCATGAACAAAGAATTAAAGAATAACATGGAAACAATGTCTCACCAAATAAAGATATCAACAAGAAATAGAAATTATAAAGAAGGGCCAAACAGAAATTTAGAATTGAAAAGTAGTATACCTAAAATGAAAATTCACATTAGAGGACTCAACAGCAGATAAGTCTATAGAACACTCCACCCAACAAAGAAGAATACACATTTTTCTTGTGTACATGTAACATTCTCTATAATAAACCATATAGAAGGTCATAAAAGTAAATTTCTCAATAAATTTAAAAACATAAATCATAAAAAGTATGTTCTAAGACCACATGAAATGGAATTGTAAATCAACTGAAGAAAATTTGGGAAATTTACAAACATGTGGAAATTAAATAATATACTCCTAACTGGATAATTGGTCAAAGAATAAGTCACAGTGATATTTTAAAAAAATGTTTTGAGATGAATGAAAACAAATATATAATGTAACAAAACATGGGAAACACCTAAGCAGTGCTTACAGGTAATTTATAGCTGTAAATACCTGTATTTAAAAAGAAGCTATCAAATAAATAACTTTTCACCTTAAGAAATTGGAAAATAAGAGGAAACTAAACCCAATGCCAAAAGAATGAAGTAAATAATAAAGATTACAGACAAAATTGATGAAATAAAGAATAGTAAAACATTAGAGCAAAATAATGAAACCAAAATCGGCTCTTTACAAAGAAAAGCAAAACTGGAAAACCTTTAGGCAAATTGACCCAAAAAAAGAAGAGGCTTTACTTATGAATATTGGAAATACAGAGGAGATATCACTACTGACTTTAAGGATTTCAAGGGAATAGTCCAAACGACTGTAAGCCAAAAAGCTAGATAACCCAAATTAAATGCATAAATTCTTAGAAAGATACAAGCCACCAACACTGACTCAAGATGAAATAGAATACTGAATAAACTTTTAACATGTAAAGTGACTAAGTTAATAATTAAAAAAAAAAAAATTTCTCACAAAGGAAAACCTGGGCCCAAATGGCTTCACTGAAAAATATCAAATGTTTAAGGAATACTTAACACTAACACTTTTCAACAATAACAAAAAATTATTTTCAACCAAAAACAGTATACCCACATTCAAAAGAATGAGGGTGGATCTCTACCTCATACCATATACAAAAATTAGCACAAAATGGATTAAAGATCTAAATGTAAGAACTAAAACTACAAAACTCTTAGAACAAAACTTAAGAGTAAGTTTTCATTACCTTGCATTAGGTGATGGTTTCTTAGATAACACCACCACACAATCAACAAAAGAAAAAATAGATAAATGGATTCAATCACAATTTTAAATTTTTGTACTTGAAAGGATATTATGATACAAATGAAAAGACATTTAGCAGAATAGGAGAAAAATATATGCAAATCATATATCTTAGACTAGTATCCAGAATATATTAAGAACACTTAACACTCAATTAAAAAAAGTAACCCAATTGATAAAAGGGCAGAGAATATGATTATATTTTTCTCCAAAGAAGATATACAAATGTCCAATAACCATATGAAAAGCCAATCAACATAATTAGCCAATGATGAATGTAAATCAAAAGCAAAATGAGATGCAACTTTACAACCACTAGAATAATTATAATTAAAAAAAAGACAATAAGTATTGGAGAGGTGTGGAAAAACTGAAACCATTATACACTGCTGATGGAAATGTAAAAATGTGTTTCTACTGTGAAAAAGTTTACCAGTTCCTCACAAAGTTAAACATAGAATTACCAGATGACCCCAGAATTCCACCTCTAAAGTATACATCTAAGACAATTAAAAAACATATGTCCATGCAAAAGCATGACATGAACGTTCACAGCACAACTATTGATAACACCCAAAAGGTGGAAACAACCCAAATGTCCATGAACTGATGAATGGATAAATGAAATGGATTATAGAAATAAAATGGAATATTATTTGGTTACTAAAGTGAATAAAACCAAAGCTGAAAGAAGGAAAGAGAGGACTTGTTACTCCAAATCCAATTCTACTAACAAGGATCAGTGCAAGGGAACGTAATCTGGGAGGAAAAAATAACCCTATCATTTTTAGTGTTTGTGATAATAAAAAAGTAATAGTAGGGCAGATTTAACAAAATATGTATGCTCTCATGATCAGATTCTAAGTGGAAATTTGGCTCAGTATGTGAGAGGCTATCAGAAATGAAATCATCAGTACAATCAAGAAAAGTGTTAATTGCCTGAATAATACGGTGTAGCTTATTAGATTTTAAAGAAAGTATATCAAAAGAAAAGAAAAAGAAAGAGCCTAGAACAATTCTTTATGCATATACAACATTCTAAAGCTGATATTATCCTTTGTTACTTGATTCATTGATTGATTTATTCATTCAGCAAATATTAGTATGTAAGAAGCACTGAGCCAGTTACAAAAATGAATCTAATATGTCTGAAGGAACTCAAAGCCAAGGCTAGGGATTGAGGTTTGGTGAGGGAAAACAAGCATGAAAAGAAGCAATTATAGATTCCAGAAACAGGATTAAAGATGGCAGCAGGAGAGGTGAGACACAGGCTTCCTCCTAAAACCTTATATAATACAAAGATATAATTAATACAACTACTCCTGAAAGAGCAACAGGAAAGAGGACTGCACCAGACTGCATACACCTGGAAACAAGAGCAGACCTCATGGAACAGGGTAACATATTAAAGCTGTGGCACGGCGGGACCCAAGCCCTTCCCCCAGCCCAGCTCACTCGTGGGAGGAATAGAAACGGAGCAGAGAGGGAATGGAGGCCTCGGACTGCTCCATATCTAACTCCGGAGATCTGTTCTGAGAGCACAAACCTACATTTCATGGTGCTTGCATGATACTCTCATGATTACGGGGTTGGAAAGCTAAAACAGGCAGAATTCCTGGAGAAACTGAGATTCCAGGTGCTTGTGGAAATGAGGGATCCATATCTGGCTGCTCTGGGACAAAAGAAAGGCAGGCAGTCTGAGAGACTTCCTAAAAGTGAAGCCATTAGCAAGAGGGCTGCTAAAGGGGAAAGGATTGCACAGAGCTTACTGTTCAGGAGAGAGGACAAGTAGACAAAATTGTCTGGGTGCACTCTGCCCAGCAGGTTGGGAGCTTTGCCATATAGACTATCATATTTAGGGAGGAAAAAGAAATCTTCCTCCTTAGACGATTTTCAGGTGCACCAGCTCCCTGGCTGGCTACACAGCTCCAAGGACCCTCTCTATGATACACAGCCTACTGTGCCTTTCTTCTGGCCAGCCCCACCTGGCGGGCAAACTGGCAAACCCTACCCTGGCATTAGCCCAGTCAGAGGGAAGATATGTCTACAGCAACTACAAACACAAAGCATAGAGGCTTATACCTGTGGTTCAGGCAATGGAGAGAGGCATAGCAGCCAGGAAGCAGAAAAGAGCTCTTTCCTCACCCCAGGCACCAATACCACTCCCCTGTGACCTCTGACATTGCTTCAGGGGCTGAGCAGCTCCAGGGAGTAGAGCTTATGGGCACTAGAGGGCGCCATATACAAATATGAAATGACAAAGGAACCTGGTTCAAAGTAAAATTATTAATACAGCTCCTGAGAAAGATTTAAATGACATCAACCTCATGACTCTTCCTGAAAGGGAGTTCAAAATAAAAATCATTAACATGCTCATGGAGGTATGGAAAGATATTCAAGAACTCAGGAATGAATTACGATCGGAGATCCAATAGTTGAAGAGCAAAATGGATGGTATTAAAAGCAGATTGGATAGGGTGGAGGAGACTATAAATGAAATAGAAACTAGAGAAGGGGAATACAGAGAAGCTGAGGCACAGAGAGTAAAAAGGATCTCTAAGAATGAAAGAATATTGAGAGGACAGGGTGACCAATCCAAATGGAACAATATTCGCATTTTAAGGGTACAAGAAAAAGAAGAGAGAGAAAAAGGGATAGTAAGTGTCTTTGAAGAAATAATTGCATAAAACTTCCCCAATCTGGGGAAGGAAATAGTCTCTCAGACCATGGAAGTTCACAGATCTCCCAGTACAAGGGACCCAAGGGGGACAACACCAAGACATATAATAATTAAAATGGCAAAGATCAAAGACAAGGACAGAGTATTAAAATCCGCCAAAGAGAGAAAAAAGATCACCTACAAAGGAAAAGCCATCAGGCTATCATCAGACTTCTCAGTAGAAATGTTACAGGACAGAAGGGAATGGAATGATATATTCAATGTAATGAAACAGAAGGGTCTCGAACCAAGATAATTCTATGCAGCAAGATTATCATTTAAATTTAAAGGAGGGATTAAACAATTCCCAGATAACAAAAAGTTGAGGGAATTTACCTCCCACAAGCCATCTCTTCAGTGTATTTTGCAGGGACTGCTATAGAGAAGTGTTCTTAAGGTTTAATACCTGTCACCAGAGGTAATAAAACCACAGTAAAGAAATTAGAACAGCTAAATACTAAGCAAATGCAAAACTAAATTAACTATCCCCAAAGTCAATCAAGGGATTGTCAAAGAGAACAGAATATGATACCGAATACATAAAGAATGGAGGAGGAAGAAAAAGGAGGAAGAAAAAAAAGAGAACTTTAGATTGTCTTTATAATAGCATATTACCTGAGTTAACTTATACTCTTAGATAGTAAGGAAGTTAACCTTGAACCTTTGGTAACCATGAATCTAAAGCCTACAATACCAATAAGTACATACCTATAGATAATCACCCTAAATGTAAATTAAATGAATCCACCAATCAAAAGACATAGAGTCATTGAATGGATTAAAAAAAAAAGAACCATCTATATGCTGCCTACAAGAGACTCACTTTAAACCCATAGGCATACACAGACGAAAAGTGAAGGGATGGAAAAAGATATTTCATGCAACTAATAGGGAGAAAAAAGCAGGAGCTGCAGTACTTGTATCAGACAAAATAGACTTCAAAACAAAGAAAGTCACAAGAGACAAAGGTCATTACATAATGATAAAAAGGTCAATCCAACAAGAAGATATAACCATTATAAATATTTATCCACCCAACACAGGAGCACCTACAGATGTGAAAGAAATACTAACAGAATTAAAAGGAGAAATAGAATGCAATGTGTTCATTCTATGAGACTTCAACACTCCACTCACTCTGAAGGACAGATCAACCAGACAGAAAATAAGTAAGGAGACAGAGGCACTGAACAATGCAATACAACAGATGGACCTAACAGATATTAACAGAACCCTATACCAAAAATCAGTAGAATACATATTCTTCTCAAGTGCACATGGAATATTTTCAAGAAGAGATCATACACTAGGCCACAAAAAGAGCCTCGGTCAATGAAAAAATATTGAAATTGTACCAACCAATTTCTCAGACCACAAAGATATGAAACTAGAAATAAATTACGCACAGAACATGAAAAATCCCACAAACACATGGAGGCTTCACAACATGCTCCTAAATAACCAATGGATCAAAGATCAAATAAAAACAGAGATCAAGCAATATATGGAGACAAATGACAACAATAATTCAACACCGCAAATTCTGTGGGATGCAGCGAAGGCCGTGCTAAGAGGAAAGTATATTGCAATACAGGCCTACATCAGGAATGAAGAACAACCCCATATGAGCAGTCTAAACTCACAATTAACGAAACTAGAAAAAGAAGAACAAATGAGACCCAAAGTCAGTAGAAGGAGGGACATAATAAAGATTAGAGCATAAATAAATAAAATCGAGAAGAATAAAACAATAGAAAGGATCAACGAAAGCAAGAGCTGGTTCTTCGAGAAAATAAACAAAATAGATAAAGCCCTAGCCAGATTTATCATGAAAAAAAGAGTCTACTCACATAAACAAAATCAGAAATGAGAAAGGAAAAATCGCTATGGCAGCACAGAAATACAAAGAACTATTAGAGAATACTATGAAAAATTATATGCTAAAAAACTGGATAACCTAGAAGAAATGGACAACTTTCTAGAAAAATACAACCTTCCAAGGCTGACCCAGAAAGAAACAGAAAATCTGAACCGACCAATTACAAGCAACAAAATAGAACTGGTAATCAAAAACCTACCTAAGAAAAAAATGCCTGGACCAGATGGCTTCACTGCTGAATTTTATCAAACATTTAGTGAAGACCTAATACCCATCCTCCATAAAGTTTTCCAAGGAGTAGAAGAAGAGGGAATACTTCCAAACTCATTCTATGGGGCCAGCATCACTCTAATACCAAAACCAGGTAAAGACACTGCAAAAAAAGAAAATTACAGACCAATAGCCCTGATGAACATAGATGCAAAAATATTCAACAAAATATTAGCAAACCAAATTCAAAAATACATCAAAAGGATCATCCATCATGATCAAGTAGGATTTATTCCAGGGATGCAAAGATGGTTCAACATTAGAAAATTTATCAACATCATCCACCACATCAACAAAAAGAAGGACAAAAACCACATGATCATCTCCATAGATGCTGAAAAAGAATTTGACAAAATTCAGCATCCATTCATGATAAAATCTCTCAACAAAATGGGTATAGAGGGCAAGTACCTCAACATAATAAAGGCTATATATGACAAACCCACAGCCAACATTATACTTAACAACGAGAAGCTGAAAGCTTTCCCTTTATGGTCGGGAACAAGACAAGGATGCCCACTCTCCCTACTTCTATTCAACATAGTACTGGAGGTCCTATCCATGGCAGTCAGACAACACAAGAAATAAAAGCATCCATATTGGTGAGGAAGAAGTTAAACTGTCCCTGTTCTCAGATGACATGATCTTGTACATAAAAAACCCTAAAAAATCCACTCCAAAACTACTAGATCTAATATCTGAATTCAGCAAATTTGTGGGATACAAAAATACGCAGAAATCTGTGGCATTCCTATACACTAACAATGAACTAGCAGAGAGAGAAATCAGGAAAACAATTCCATTCACAGTTGCATCAAAAAGAATAAAATACCTAGGAATAAACCTAACCAAGGAAGTGAAAGACCTATACTATGAAAACTACAAGACACTTGAGAGAAATTAAAGAAGATACCAATAAATGGAAACACATCCCGTGCTCATGAAGAGGAAGAATAATATTGTCAAAATGGCCATCCTGCCTAAATCAACCTACAGATTCAATGCAATTCCTATCAAAATACCATCAGCATTCTTCAAGGAACTAGAAAAAATCATTCTCAAAATCATATGGAACAACAAAAGACCCCAAATAGCCAAAGCAATCCTGAGAAGGAAGAATAAAGCTGGGGCATTATGCTCCCCAACTTGCAGCTCTACTACAAAGCCACAGTAATCAAGACAATTTGGTACTGGCACAAGAAAAGACCATAGAACAATGGAACAGACTAGAGAACCCTGATATAAACCCAACCATATATGGTCAATTAATATATGATAAAGGAGCCTTGGACATACAATGGAGAAATAACAGCCTCCTCAGCAGCTGGTGTTGGCAAAACTGGACAGCTACATCAAGAGAATGAAACTGGATTATTGTTTAACCCCATACACAAAAGTAAACTCGAAATGGATCAAGGACCTGAATGTAAGTCATGAAACCATAAAACTCTTAGAAGACAACATAGGCGAAAATCTCCTGAATATAAGCATGAGAAACTTCTTCCTGAACGCATGTCCTCATGCAAGGGAAACAAAAGCAAAAATGACCTCATGGGACTACATCAAACTAAAAAGTTTCTGTACAGCAAAGGACACCATCAACAGAACAAAAAGGCATCCTACAGTATTGGAGAATATATTTTTAAATGACATATCCAACAAGGGATTAACATCTAAAATATATAAAGAACTTCCATGCCTCAACACCAAAAATCAAATAACCCGATTAAAAAATGGGCAGAGGATATGAAGAGACAGTTCTCCAAAGAAGAAATTCAGATGGCCAACAGACACATGAAAAGATGCTCCACATCACTAATCATCAGGGAAATGCAAATTAAAACCACAATGAGATATCACCTCACACCAGTAAGGATGGCCAGCATCCAAAAGACTAAGAACAACAAATGCTGGCAAGGATGTGGAGAAAGGGGAACCCTCCTACACTGCTGGTGGGAATGTAAGCTAGTTCAACCATTGTGGAAAGCAATATGGAGGTTCCTCAGAAAAGTAAAAATAGAAATACCATTTGACCCAGGAATCCCACTCCTTGGAATTTACCCAAAGAATACTACTTCTCAGATTCAAAAAGACATATGCACCCCTATGTTTATTGCAGCATTTTCTACAATAGCCAAGATATGGAAGCAACCTAAGCATCCATCAGTAGATGAATGGATAAAGAAGAGGTGGTACATATACACAATGGAATACTATTCAGCCATAAAAAAAAACAAATCCTACCATTTGCAACAACATGGATGGAGTTGGAGGATATTATGCTCAGTGACATTAGCCAGGTGGAGAAAGACAAGTACCAAATGATTTCCCTCATTTGTGGAGTATAACAATGAAGCAAAACTGAAGGAACAAAATAGCAGCAGGCTCACAGACTCCAAGAAGGAACTAGTGTTTGCCAAAGGGGAGGGGTGTGTGAGGGCTGGTGGGGAGGGTGGAAGAAGGGGTTTGAGGGGTATTATGTTTAGTACATATGGTGTAGTGGATCACAGGGAAAACAGTGTAGCACAGAGAAGGCAAATAGTGAATCTGTGGCATCTTACTACACTGATGGACAGTGACTGCATTGCGGTATGGGTGGGGACTTGGTAATATGGGTAAATGTATTAACCACATTGTTTTTTCAGGTGAAACCTTCATAAGAGTGTATATCATTAAAACTTAATTAAAAAAAGAAGCAATTATAATACAGTGAAATAATATCATTTATATTTTAGCTATATAAATAATCAAAATATGTACCAACTAACAAGACCACAGAGGAAAAGAAATAACTGCTCCTTGAAGGAAGTTATGGGTAAGACACATGCAAATGACTGGGAAAGTTTCAAAGAGATGCCACTTTCTTGTATGATAATTAAGAACCATTGAGACTGGCAGGAGGGTGAGTTCAGCAAAACATTTGCAAATCATTTCATAGAGAGGATACTGCATGTGCTCTAACACAAGATTTACAAAACATTTGCACGTCTATTTTCCTACTTGATCATTAACATAGGCCTGGAAAATAAGTAAGGCAATTATGACTGAAATTTTTTACAGCCAAGAAAACCAAGGCTCAGGTTAAGATAGAGAAAGCAACCTCCTTACAAATGGCAAAATGAAGTCTCAGCCCAGGTCTTCCTTCTACTTCTTCAATAGAAAAAAAAAATTATATAAACCTATAAGAGCAGAGTCGGAAAGGGAAAGATGAAAGTTGTTTTAGACTAAGAAAAGGACTTTTTGGTTCTTTTTTTGTGGTGTTTTGGAACAAGATAAAGAAACAGGATAGACCTTCTACTGCATCAGTTTAGAAAGTTCGGCACTGCTCCTGTCCAATCCATCAACGGTAATGATTTTCCAACATAAAAAGATAAAATAAACCTCTTTCAGAGAAAATTGTAGTTCTTAAAAAGAACACCTAGTTGTTCTAAAGAAATTTAAATCTTCTGGCCCTGGAGCTTTATATCTGAGGATACCGAGTGACTATGAAACTTACATATAATAAAAATTATTATTGTTAACTTTGAGAAATCAGGGAGACCTGGATAGATATATGCTGTAAGTATGGAGACAGGCAACTATCCTAACTTTCAGGATGTACAAGAAGGCATATGTGAAGTATGATAAACTATAAGCTTGATGTTTCTTCCTGGCAAGACTCTAAAATAGACTATTAAATGAACACTTTGTTGGCACTTAGCAAAGGGAGCTGTGATTATTGAGAGCCAACATGGATTCACTGAGAACAGGTCATGCCAACTCTACGCAACCTCGTTTCCTTTTTACAAACATTTTTCTAAGTATAAAAATAATACATATACATTTCATAAAATGTAAAACTATAAGTAAGAACAATAAAATAACTCATAATTTATCCTTACCCCCTACTAAAGGTAACCACTTATTAATATTTTGGTATACTCAAAAAATTTTTTAAATTACATATTTTTACATGGTTGATATATTACAAATGTACAATTTAATATCCTTTCCTTAACATTATTTCACTCAGTATTCATCTAATAAATATGTGCTTAATGCCTATTCTATGGTAACTAATATGCTCATTCTTTGACAAAATATTTAATTACAAGATATTCTTTGATTGATTAAAAACTATCACAAATCAGAAATTAATAATTGAATGATATTCTATTGTATATGTGAGTCATTATTCATTCAACTCTTCCCTTTTTTTTTTTTAAATAATTTCCTATTTTTTTGCTACCATAAGCAGTACTATAATAAAAAAACTGGCGATAAGGCCTTTTCTGATTTTTTAATAAGTCCTTGGGATAGTTTCTAAGACGCATCGTTATAAAACCAAGGAAGAGATCCTCTAAGAAGAGGAATAAAACAAGGATGTACATTCCTGCTACTTCTATTCAACCTAGTCTTGGAAGTCCTAGCCAGAGCAATTAGGCAAGTAAAACAAATAAAAGTCATCCAAACTGGAAAGGAAGAAATCAGTTGTCACTATTTGCATATGATACGATCCATGTAGAAAACCCTGAAGACTCCACCAGAAAACTGTTAGAAATAAAA
Organism: Smutsia gigantea; assembly: GCA_032199065.1. Lineage (NCBI taxonomy): Eukaryota > Metazoa > Chordata > Mammalia > Pholidota > Manidae > Smutsia > Smutsia gigantea. Next base: position 103,193 of record JAVSCE010018904.1, read on the forward strand.
AAACTAGTTCCATAAAGTTTCAGGATACAAAACCAACATGCAAATATCAGTCGCATTTCTATACACCGAAAATGAACTACCCAAAGAGGAAATTAAGAGAACAATTGCATTTGCAATAGTATTACAAAGAAAAAAAAAATTAGGAGTAAATTTAACCAAGGAGGTAAAAGATCTCTACACTGAAAACTATAAAACATTGATAAAAGAAATTAAGGGAGACACAAATAAATGGAAACATCCTGTGTTCATAGATTGGAAGAATTAATACTGTTAAAATATCCATAATACCCAAAATTATCTACAGATTTAATGCTGTCTGCATCAAAATCTCAATAACATTCTTTACAGAAATAGAAAAAAGTCATAAAATTCATATGTAGCCAGAATAACCAAAATGATCTTTTTTTTTTAAATAAAAGAACAAAACTGGAGGCATCATACCTCCAGATTTCAAGATATAATAAAGCTACAGTAATAAAATAGTATGGTCTTGGCATAAAGGCAGACATATAGACCAATGGAACAGAATAGAGAGACAAGAAATGAACCCACACATATATAGTCAACTGATCTTTGACAAGGATATCAAATATACACAATGGGCATAAAATAGTTTAATAAATGGTATTGGGAAAACTGGAAATCCACATGTAAAAAAAATGATACTGGACTCCTCCCTTACACTGTACACAAAATAAACTCAAAATGGATTAAAGACTTAAGCATAAGACCTAAAACTGTAAAACTTCCGGAAAAAAAACATAGAGGAAATGCTTCTTAACATTGATCTTGGCAGTGATTTCCAGAATATAACACCAAAATCACAGGCAACAAAAGCAAAAATAGACAAGTGGAGCTACATCAAACTAAAAAGATTGTGCAAAGCAAAGGAAACAATCAACAGAATAAAAAGACAATCTACAAATGGGAAAATATTTGCAAACCATGTATCTGATAACAGGTTGATGTCTAAAATACATAAGTAATTCCTACAATTCAATAGCAACAAAACAAATGAACAAACAAAATGAATACCCCACGTGAAAAATGGGCAAAGAGCTTAAATAGGCATGTCTCCAAAGACATAAAGATGGCCAACAGGCATATGAAAAGATGCTCAACATTATGAATTAGGAGGGAAATGCAAATCAAAACCACGAGTTACCACCTCAACCCCTTTAGGATGGATGGCTGTTTAAAACAAAAACAAAAGTGTTGGCAAGAATGTGGGGAAATTGAAACATTGTACACTGTTGGTGGGAATGTAAAATGGTGCATCAGCAATGGAAAACACTATGGAAGTTCTTAAAAGAGTTAAAAACAGAACTACTATATTAACCAGCAATCCCACTTCTAGGTATATATCTAAAATAATTGAAACCAGGATCTTGAAGAGATACCGTTCCTGTACTCTTATGTTCATTGCAGCACTATTCACAATAGCCAAGATATGGAAAGAACCCAAGTGTCCTTTGACAGATGAATAGATAAAGAAAATATGGTATTTTTTATAGAGTAGTGGAATATTGCCTTGCCTTTAAGAAGAAGGAAATATGCCATTTGCAACAGCATGAATAAAGCATAAATGAATGCTAAGTGAAATAATCCAGTCACAGAAAGACAAAATACTGCATGATTCACTTATATGAGGTGTCTAAAGTAGTCAAACTCATAGAATCAAAGAAAACAATCATAGTTGCCAGGAGCTGGAGAATGGGGGAACTGGGGAGTTGTTGGTCAGTAAGTGTAAAGTTTCAGTTTTGCTAGATGAATAAATTCTAGAGATCTGCTCTTCAACCTGGCGCCTATAGTTAACAATATGATATTGTGCATTTCAAAATTTGTTAAGACATTCGATCTCATGTTGTCTTCTTACCACAAGATAAAAGGGACAAAAAAAATTTGGAGAGATGTTGGATATATCTTTTATCGTAATTGTGATGATACTATCACAGGTATTTGAATGTGTCCAAATTCATAAAATTGTATGCATTAAATATGTGCAGCAGCTCTTTGTATATGCTGTTAAATAATAAATTCAAGGGATATGTGCATTTAAATACCCTTGATACATATTGCCAAGTTGTTGCCCATAAAACTACTAGCAATTCCTAGTTCCACCAGTGTAAGTGGGCTTCCACCTCACTGAACCCTTGCCAATACTGAGCGTTTATCTCTTGGACAAACTGATTGCTTAAAACAAATAATATACCCATTTCAAAAATTGCAGTTCTTTGAACAGCAGTGAAATTATATGCCTTTTAAAATTTAATTATTTTATTAATTCTTCTTCTTTGATAGGTCTGCTCATGCTCTTTGACCATTTTTATTGGGTCTTGATATTTTCTTATTGATTTGTCTAAGTTCATGAAATGAAAATGAAAGTACTACTTTTCCAGTCATATTTGTTGTAAATATTTGCTCAGTTAGTGTTTTTATTCTGTTTCTATATTTTTGGTATATGGAAAGTTAAAAATTTTGTGGTCAAATCTATTGGTCCTTCCATTTATTTTTTCCCATTGCCTTTATGTTTTTAAAGTTCTTCCTCATTCAAAGATCAGGAAAAAGCTATTTTTGTCTCTGTTATTTCATTTTTTTGTTCTTAATTTCCTTTTTAAATAGAATTACTAGGCTGGTAGATCACAGATGTGCTTTAGAAAGTGTATCTGGATTTCCAGAGGGCATTTGTGAAAGTCCTCGATATTTGCTACCTCACTGGCTTCTTACCCTGTGCCTACAATTATGTTCAATTTGTCTCTATTCTAAAAGCCAAAACTTTAAAAAGAGAACTTTCCTGAAATGTTCTCCTTTGACTTCCAAGGCAACATCATTCTCTCTGGATTCTCCTCATTTCTCTTTTAACTGTTCCTTTTCTATTGGTATTTGACTCCTCTTTTGGCCTCTTAAATTCTAGTGTTCTCCTAAGCTCTTTCCTTAGCTATCTACATCACCTCTCGGAAGGACTCTACCATGGCCATACTTTCAACTATCATCTATATGTCGCTGATGTCCAAATTAATATCTATAGTTCAATTTTCTCATATCTTTATGTATATTTTGGACATCCATCTGATTGTCCTACTTGAGAACCTGGATGGATGGCCTTTCACATTCTGCAATCAACTCTTCTCTCCATAATTATGACCTTTTATTTGTGACTCAGTCCACCTTTCAGAACTTACACACCTTACATCTCTCTCACATTTCATTATCAACATTTCCAGGATATACTTAGTCTGTTCTTAACACCATATTTTGGATGACTTTTCTCCTTGCCTTGGTGATCATACTTTTCACAAACTCCTACTTGTACATTCAAGATCCTGCTCAAATGCCAGTTATCCAATTATGTCTTCTCTACTTTTGTCAGACAGTTATTCTAGTCTCCATATTCCCAGAGCACTTTGCTCTTACTGGTCACCACAATGTATTTTAATTTATCTGATTAAATTTCTGTCTTCTTTGACTGAATGTAGGCTCGTAAAGTGTAGGGTACATGCCATTTTTGTCCTCATAGTCCCAGTGCCTAGAATCTTGCCTATATAAAGTGGCTCAGTAAATACCTATTGAACGAATGATATACTTGTGGACAAGGTAATGAAATTCAAGCTGGATTTTATTAGGTAAATGACTGGTTCTCAGCCTCAGATACTCTAAATAATGTATGGAACTTTCAAGAGACATACTTTGGTCCCATTATCCAGAGATTCTTATTCAGTATAGAACCTCTGTATTTGTATGTTTTAAAATGCCATATGTCATTCTGATGCAGCACAAAGGTTGAATACCTCTAACATAGAGTCATGCATATACTCACAGATACTCTTTAATAATTGATGACAACCTGGAGAAATATCTTTTTAGTATCATGAAGGGATTTCATCTTGGCACTATCCCATTCAACGTTTTATTCAGTGATTTGGATGAGACCATATAGTGACATATTTATCCAATTTGAAAATAATCAAAATGGAAGAGGGATTAATAATTAACTTTTAATGGGAACTTATTTTATGCAAGGCATTATGTGATATTTATATAAATTGTCAATTATCTCACTTAATCCTAACAATCACATTTTACAGATGAGGAGACTGAGTTTTAGGAAAATTATTTGCCATGGCACACATTTAGTACTAGAAACAACACTCAAATCCAGATGTGTCAGATACCCAAAACAGAGCATAAAGCCAAGATAAAAAGCCACCTCAGCAGACTAGAAGAATCAAATGATGTAAATGAAAAAAAAATCAACAGGAGTCGGAAGCAGTCTTAGGTTCATAAAATCAACTTCACACATTTAAAAGGAAAGAAAAAATTAAAGATGAAAATCCAATACTGGGGAAGCAATTGTGTTTATATGTTGCTAGTGGTTATCATCAATTGATTAAAGTCAGTACGGTAGGTAATTTGGTCCAGGATATTTTAAGAAACACTAAAATATTCATATATAAATATTTTGCCATTTAGCACAATCCCATTTTTTTGTTTAGAAAATAAAACGTGTGTGTGTGTGTGTGCGTGTGTGTGTGTGAAAAAGATGTACACTGAACTGTTAACAGTGATTTCCTGTGCACTGTGGGTCTAGAGGTGAAGGAAATAATTTTTTTCAACTCATGTACAATAAAAAAATAAAGGATGAATTATAGGGGATTTTTGCTTTTGTGTGTGTGCTTTCTAACTTTCAATTTCATAATATTTTCCTAAATATTTTACAACATTTGTACTATATGATCCAGTAATCCACTCACTCAGAACTTACCTTAAAGAAATAATTCAAAAGAAGAAAAGAGTATATTACAAAGATACTCAAAATGATGCTCTTTTTAAAAACAAAATACTATGAATAACCTAAAACTCTAATAATAATGTAATAGTGACATTGCTTCCCCAGCATTGGATTTTCATCTTTAATTTTTTCTTTCCTTTTAAATGTGTGCAGTTGATTTTATGAACCTAAGGCTGCTTCCAACTCCTGTTGATTTTTTTTCCATTTACATCATTTGATTCTTCTATTTAGAAAATAAAACATGTATGTGTGTGCATGTGCGTATGAACTAGGACACATCAACATGATGGACTATTTTCATAAATTAAAAATACAACAGGACCACAATGTAGCAATCATGAAAATTATTCAGAAAATAGCATGTACTAATAACAGAAAAATAATGTCACATATATACCCTGGTTAAGACTATACAGAATACAAACACACATGGATGAAATTTAGAAGGGACAAAGTATAGTAAGAGTATGGGTTCTTCAGTCAAATGTCCTGGGCCTCAAACTCACCTTTGCCTGTTGTGTGATCTTAGACAAGCCACTTAACCTCTTTGTGATCAGCTTCCTAATCTATAAAGAGGATCATACCCATCAAATGAGGTAGTTTAACAATTTAATGAGAAGATGCATATAAAGGATTTAGAACAATGTGTGGCACTTAATAATACTCAGAGTGTGCCTACTGTCTTTGGGTTTTTATATATTAACATGTTTATGCTGTAAAATGACCATATAAGGTAGATACCATTTTTATCTTCATTTTACAGATAAGGAACCAAGGAACAGGAACATTAAACAACTTGCTGTAGTCACATAATCAGTAAGTAAGTACAGGCAGAAATAACACTCAGGGCAAGCCTGACTCAAGAATCCATATCCTTAACCATTATGACAGACTGAGACACGTGCAAATGAATACTTGAAAATGATATGATTTTTTAATGTAGTAAAATTTAAACAAGGATATTTAAGTGTTTTTTCAAACTGTTTAAATAATTATTTTAAAATTAAAGGAAAGCTATACAAATCAAAGATGTAGCTTGAAATTAAGAAACAAAACTATAAAACTGGAAAAATATAACTTAATCCTAGCTAAATTTTTTTAAACATAAAATTTATCCCAATACTTTAAAAAATCATTTGCATTCTTTTTCTGTACCACATGTTTTTGGGTAATGAATTATATCTATGTGCTGTCCAAACTGAAGAAGCATTCCTTCTTGTCCTTAGTTTTCCTTACTTATACTTTTAAGGCATTTAAAAAGTTGACAAGAAAATCTGGTCTCACTTTACCATCTTATTTAGATTTGTCATGTCCCCTCTCAAACTTTGCCATTTCAGGAGAATATTTTTAAAACCTTTTGTGAAAACTTGCTTTTGTCTTCTTGCACAATTTGACTTTAGACACACAGTTTACCAAATGCCATCCCCACACTATCTTTTTACACAACTGGTGATACAACTTACAAATTTAACATATGAAGAGAGCTGTTTAATCAACTGTGTTCTTCAAATTTCTGTTGTAATTCTCTAGGGCACACTACCCAATTATTTTATTCATTCTGAAACACTTAGCTTTAACTCTCATCTACAAATCTATCATTTTATTGAATTCTAGCAAGTACGATCTATGGGATTACTTCACTATTAAAAATCACAATCCTCAGAGTTAACAGGTGGTATCATATCTACCGGTCAAGAAGAAAAAGGTCATCATAAAATCCACTACCAAGCAATACCACTTGGTTTTCACACCTGTGTACCGGAGTTTAATTGCTTCCTCTTTCCCTCCAGATTGAAAATCTGAGGCAGGTGATTTTCTGTCCTTTTATTTTTTCTCTAATTTTTAAAAATATATAAGTGGCAATTTGTTTACATATTTGCTACTTGCTTGCTGGCCTTCCAGTTCTACTGTGCCTACACTATAACATACAACTACTATCTGGCTCTACCCTTCCATACTTGTCCCCCACCTTGCTCCCCAAAACTCTAATAACTTTTGAAGGCAGGTACAGTGACATTACAGAGGTTAGTGAGACTAGAGTGGACCCACGCTCTTGTTTCAGGTTTCAACTTGAGTATTTTTTTCTCTGTGGGGCTTTCCTCCCCTCTCTGACAGGTCAGGTTCCACAATCACATGCTCTCATGACACCTTACACCTCTCCTTTACAGTATTTTCATTCTTTTGATTTTACATAGTTGTGTAATCCTCTGATTAATGCCTACCTCCTCCACTAAATTGAAAGTTTCATGGGGGAAGGTCTCATGGGTGTTTTTCTTTGCCATTGAATGACAGCACCTAACAGTCACTGGAACATAGTTTGTGCTTAATGAATGTTTGTTGAACAAATGGTGAATAAATCAATGAATCAATGACCATATACTTCTCATATGTAGAGATTCAGACAAACAGAGTACTGCCTCTACATAAATACTCTATATCCCAAGAATGGCATCCAATCACAGAAACAGGCTTACCTCAGAATTTGCCAAGACTAGAAGCCAAGCTCAAGCCATGAGGTAGCCAAACAATTTAAGCTAGCATAGGAATACATGAAGCATAGTGACATATACATAGTTTGAATTTTAAAATCCTTGTTGAATCACTGACTTGGCAGACAGTGAAGAGTTATTTGAATATTATGCAAAGTGAAATAAATTAAGAAAATGTGTAGAACAAATTCTTCTTTTCTGAAGGAATTTTAAAAAGTGGAAATGGAAAAAAAATGGCCTATGTCCAGACTTGGAATTGAGGAAGACTAAAGCAAGAAGTGGTATTGGCAAAACGACTTTTCTTCTCCATATAATTGAATTTTAGCAATTTGGGGTTGGTCTAAGTGGAAAAATGCTTTGAAGAATTGACATTTTGCGATGGGATTCCTTCCTCTCCATACACTAATCTCAGGGTAATACATCCAATGTTGGAATACACATTTGAAGGAGATATAAAGAACTTGAATAGCATCTGGAAAAGAGTGACAAATATAACTAAAATAAAATATATTCAAACAATATCTAGAGAGGGAGTGAAATTCTTCAGCCCAGAGAAGAGAGGTCTAAGGGTGGTTTCATAATGGTTTCCAAGGTTTTAGGTTTTTTTCCCCAGAAAAGTAACAATTCACCATATTTACTACGGCAACTTAGAAGTAGCTACTGTTACCAGGCATTTGACAAGTTTGTTCAACATAAGAAAAAGAATTCCCTGACAGTAAGGATTATTAATTACAGAAATGGGTGATTCACGGGAGTCAGGACTCTCCTTCACCAAGGATTTTCAAGAAAAGAGATCAGCTCCTCATAAGGTGGAGGTTTTTGTGGTGTTACTTAAAGGGAAGGACAGGGCTGACAAGTGGACTATATGGCCTCTCAAGTTCTTTCTAGTTATGCATATCTATGAGTAGTCAACAAAAGAATATAGCACATTAAAACTCTTAACCTATTCGGCCCCCCAGACAAAACCATCATGGTGTTTTTATGAAATGCCAGATACTACCTCTCAGCATCAGTCAGTAGAAGCAAACATTTGTTGCATCTTGATAAGGGGTAGAAGTCATACTTAATTATACATTGCTATAAAGTATGGAGGTATTGTATTCAAGCATTAAAGAAATGGTATTGAACATGAGCTCAACAGACTGAGCCTAAAATGTGTGGGCCATTTCCACAACCTGGCCATGGTGCAAACATGAGAGAGAATATGTGATATATCTGCTAAATATATCACATTCAACAAGGTGGAATAACTGAACTGATATGCTGCAAAAGAAAAATAACCATAGGTCTGCTGTTCAACACTGATTCAACAGAGACTCAATGGCTGATTGTACAAACCATCACCAAAGAAAAGAAAATCAGAAAAAAATTCCAGATGGTCTCCATAATGTAGTGTTGATGGGTTTTTCATGTAGCCCTGGATTCACATATACAATTTGTTTCAGTAAATACTAAGGTTCTGCCCATCTGAACTGTAGACAGCACATAGTCCTTAGTATTCATAGTGAAGATATTGTAATGTGTTAACTTCACTATATAAAAACCTACTGTTCTGAATTCAATTGCAAAAATTGATTTATTAACATAGCACAGAAAGGATATGTGTGTATAGTCATATGTATGTATATATTTATATATGTACATATACAGAAAATTCATGAATTGCTTTTTCATAATTTTATACCCAGTCAGCAAACAATACATGTAGTCAAACAGAAAAAGACTGAATGAACGATTCTTAAGGTACTCCTGGAAGGTCAGCAAACTAAAAGTACCAGTTCTGGGGGAACCATACAGCTAATCATCTTTAATTTTAAAGTATTTCTCCATTCATAACTTTACTCAAAGGGTCACATAAAAATCTTTGCAATCCTGGGTTTGGAAACTTTCCATTTGCTTATTTTTGGTCCTTTGACTATGAAACACCTCATCTTGATGAGGCTAAAGATAGCGGGCAGACCAACAGCTGTAAATAACAAAAAGTTTTTTAAAGCTCTGAATCTTATTTTAAGCTCTATCAACAATGCACCACATGCATCTATAGTACAAAATTCCCTCCAAAAGACAGTAATCCTCAGGAACATATAGATGTATTTTATTGCCTCATTACTCCTAGATAGCTGATTTAAAAAGAGACTTTTCAAAGAGGGTGGTCTGTGGATGAAAGTTATATGGGGAATTTAGAGGTTAAGGGTAAATTTTCTGGATTTTAGATTTGCTTTTACTCTGACAGAAGCACCCACTCCCCCGCACCCATGACTTCTTAATCTGGAAGAACTTCTGCACCTTTATTAAGAATTTGTATTTGAGATCCCAACAACCTAGATCCCTTCAAAAGCTCTATGTGTAGCCAATTAGGCCCAAGTCAAAGAGCTACCAAACTGTGGGAGTAGACCTGTGACCACTCCTCACCAGAACAACCCTAAACTTATTTAAAACTCTGGGGTCCTCTCCAGGAATAAGAAGTAGCCCTGTGAAGCTCTTATCTTAGTGTATACAGTCCTCTGAAAGCACAAAAAAATTAATATGGTTTCCAATATCATTTATCTTTCACATATAGAGTAATTAATACACTTAGAGAAACCATTAGCAATATTAAAGCAAGAAATGTAAACCTCTCATCTACATTTTTGAAGAGATTGTTTTCAACAGTGAAAGATACAAAGGTTGGTTTAATTTAGATATTGCATTATTCAGTCTCTGCTATCCTTTGTTGGAAGGAGAGCAACTTAAATCAAACCAAGATTTCTCTAAGAACTCCTCATAGAAGAGACATATGTACACAATGCTTGCAAAGGCAAATTTAGCTTACTGTATTCTAGAAATGCAGCTCAGCATATCAAAGACAAATTGCTCTAGTAAGCTAATGTTATAGATCAAAATATGTGAAAGAGGGAACTAGAGGGGAGGATGCCAGGTTACTAAATTTATAAGTGTATAACTCAGTGAGATTTTTCCCAATTCTCACTAGATGTTCGGGTTAGTATTGAATGGTCTTGGAGGCTCTGATTACCTTTGCACAGATTGTGTTCCAGCTGTCTTCCAATATTTGAACACTCAGGTCTTGGTCCCATGCTGTGTAAACAGCCTCCCACGTATTCTGTATACCAGGGGTAATTTATGAATCTATAAAGGCAATCACAGTGCATGCAAGAAAGGGTTATATAAAGCTCTAAGTTTGAAAGAAGTAGCTCCAGTAAACTCAGTAGTAAGTTAAAATATCACTATGATGTTTGAGCTGATTTACAAATCCCACAGATCTGTTTGATAATCTATACCCTTTGTGAAGTTGGAAGAGGAAACAAAAGCCTTGATGACATAGTCTCTACATAAATCTCAAACTTCTGTAATTCCTTTACCTTGTTGCCTCATATTCATTAAAGAGCTTTGCAATTTGGGAATCTAAGACAAGAAGGAAGGAAATATGGGCACTGTAAGAGTCAGCCTGCACCAACCAGGTGGAGCATAGGATGAAACCTCCTTTGCAATTTGTTCTCAATTGTACATCTGAAGGCTTTCCCTCAAAACTGACCTTAAAGGCCCAAATGAAATGGTTGCATTCTTGAAAAGAAACATTCCTGACATTGCTCAGACTGTCCTTTGGGGATTGTGACCAGCCTTTTCCTTACCTGGGCCTTCTCTCACTCAGCTCTATCTTCATCCTCCTGTCATCGATAGCACCTCAGCTCTTTCTTCCTATATGTGATCTGCTTTTGACAGTGAAAGATTTCACCTTGCATACCTGAAACCCTTTTTCTCTTTTGCCTCTGCATCTTTTCCCCTCCTTTTCTCCTCCAGTCCTACTTTAAGCTCTTTCTATTACCACCACTTATAAGTCTCTTCTGAAAGCATTTCCTTCTTCTGCTCTTATTCTGAATACTGCACTCCACCAAGGCTCCTGTGTTTGCTCTCATTTTACAATTTACAAGACCAATATTCTGGGAACTCTTTCTACATGAGCAGATTACTATCAATTCAGACATACCGTCACCACCTGTAGGATTTTAACTGGGAATTGGGTCTGAGCTACTTCCATGGATGAGAAAAAGAGAATGTAATATGCTTTTCTACTCAATTTTCTTTTTGCAAAAGGGAGAAGTGGAACTTTTCAGAAAATCAGCGCAAACATGTCAACTGCTTTTAAACTACTCTTAAAAGATAATAGACAATTCAGAGTAAGATGCTGAACTCATCAATTATAATTATTCTCATTCATTGTATAAAAATATCACATTGAATGTGTGGAGTTGGAGTTCTACTTTAGGTTTAACCGTGGTTGTGGTATAACTAGTCAATGTGGCATCAAAAGCTGAGATAGACTGCTCTTCTCTTTGATCACTCTGGGATAAAATATTCTTGTTTCAGCAGAGATTATTCTGATACCCACTACTTTTATTAAACTTTTTTGATGCTATTAGACAATTTTGTACTTAGAACTATTCTTTCTTGCAAGGGTAATATAAAGTGTTATGCCTACATTCTGCTATTACTTACCATATTTGAAAGCTGGCTATAAAGCATGCTGTTATTATTTTGAATCATGCTAACACATGTAATACTGTCCACTATTTTCATAACCCCAATTCCCAAAGCAGTCTGGTCTACCCTGACCTCTACTGTCTCTTTTACTTTTACTCCCTAATCCTATGTTCTACCAATATGTTTCACTTACCATCTTAATTACGGGTTTCCTAATGTCACTCTTGCACTGCTAAATAAAGCTGAGAGATCTATTCTGAGATTTTACCAATATAGCGTTCCAAAGAGTTCGACTCTTTTGTTAAATCACCACAAATCCAAGTTTGTCTCAATCTCCATACCTGAAAACTAGATGATTACATATGCCTTGAGATCATTCCCAAGATGTCAATCCTTTCAATTCTTGATAAATTCGAGGTCACTTGTCTAAATGTCTGATGTAGCAGGTAGTCTTTGCTTGATTGCCTTTTCATTGTACTGTAATTAAACAATCATTTACCCCTTCTAGGTACCTACAATATCTCTTCTTCCTCTTTATCCTTTCTACAGTCTGGGAAGAAATTAATATATACTCAGTTTTCCCATTCTCCCATACCTCACCTTCATATGCACCTTTTAGTGTTCCTTTTCCCAATCCCCTCCCTGCAGCAACTGACCCTGAATCTAGCTTTTTCTGTCTCCTATTTGATTAAAAGCATATCACAATGCCAAAATTATTCCTAAGGGAGATTAATCCTATCCTCTCTCTCTCTCTCCCCCCTCACACCCTTGTCTCAAACAGATCCTATCCTTAAATTTGAGTCTACAAATAGTCATCTTGCCTTATTCCATTTGAGACTCTTTTTTCTCCTAGATCCTGCAAGTAGTAGAAATACACACACATTTCAACAACCATTACCTAGAAATTTCATCATATTTTCTATGTATTTGCCAGAGAATACATACCATTAATATTTTACACATTATTACATATAAACAAACTGAGATGTGACTCAAAGTCACAATAATGATATATTCAAAGTTTATGTCTATGTTCTATTCTTTTTGAAAACCTCTTTACTATTTTATTTTTAAAAACAAACTTTTTATTTTGGAATATTTTAGATATACAGAAAAATTACAAAAATAGTGCAGAGAATTCCTGTTTACTCTTCACCCAGTTTCTCCTGTTATTAGCATCTCATATAACCATGCTCTATTTGTTACAACTAAGGAAACAACATTGGCACATTACTATTAACCAAATTTGAGACTTTATTCAGATTTCATGAGTTTTTCATTAATGTCCTTTATCTTTGTGGAGATCCATCACATTTAATAATTAAGTCTCTAGTTCCCATTAATCTGTGACAGTTTTCACCCTGCTTGCTTTTCTTCATGACCTTGACAGTTTTGAGGAGTACTTGTCAGGTATTTCATAGTATGTCATCAGCGTGGAGTTTTCTGATGTTTTTCTCATGATTAGACTGAGGTTATTGTTTGGGGAGTAAGATCATAGAGGTGAAGTGCCATTCCATCCCATCATATAAAGGGTACTTGTGATCAACATATCTTATGACCAATGATGTTAGCCTCAATTACCTGGCTTAGACAGTAGGCAATGTGTACCAGGTTTCTCTAGTACAGAATTATTTTCCCCTTTTTCCATATACTATTCTTTGATAAACTAAATTTATTATCTTTTAGTAAAACTAAAGAAGTAAGACCTATTCATAGTTCAGTTCCAGATTAGCACAATCAAGTCACTAAATCTAGCCCTCACTCAAGGGAGTAGAATTAAGTTCCACCTCCTGGAAGGGAAGTTATCTACATAAACTATGGATGGGAGATTTGTCTGCTCTTTACTTATTCACTTATGTATTTATTTATTTATTCAACAATTTATTCAAATCATTTTGGACTCATGTATATTTATACTTAGGATTATATCCAATACTATGTTATTTATTTTCTTGAACAAAGTGTTCTGGTTTTGGCCCTTTCAGTTGGCTCCTGTGTCCTTTTGACATACTCCCATCATTTTGTTTTTTGGATTACTTCATTAATTTATGGCACTCAGGATATGTCACGTTTATCTCATATATCCCATGCTGCAGCCCTAAGATTAGCTCTTTCTTCAAGGAGCCCAAAGTCCTTTTATTACAGAATAGTACTGAAAACCAAGATCTTGCCTTACCATTACTTTGCCCCTTTCCTCAGATAACCCCTGTCCTAGGACTAGCCAACTCCTCATAAGCCCAGTACTTTCATGTTGCTTCTGTCTTAGCCCCATCTCTCTCAGTTCTGTTGGAAAAGTGGGCCCTCCCAGCTTTAGCCTTAACATTCTTATAAGCAATTGGAGTACTACTTTACCTAAAAGTAGTAACAAAAGGCCTCGAGGGAAAGCAAGAAAGACTGGAAATAGAAAGTAACACATTCCTGGGCTAAAACACAATTTATAACCAAAGAAAAGGTTCAGAGATAAACAAACACCCCCTATGGAAGAATTTTGATTACTTTATAAAACACCTCTCACAAGACAAATGCAACAAAAATAAGTTAAATCTGAGGACTCAACTCACAAAGACTTGTATCAGCCAAAGTATTCAAATGATATGTATGTGAAAACTGATAAGCATAAAATTTTTAGATTTTCACATATTGGCACAAATATTTTCAGAATATCCTTGTCAAACCTTTTTTTTTAACCTCCTAAAATTATGGACATTTTTGAAAGACCAGATGGTCAGTAATTTGTGGTTTAAAAATAGGTATAACAGGTGTCAGTGCCATGAGTACTGAGTCATGAAATTAATAGTTATCCTGAATTCCTTCAAGAGGTATACCTATTGAACAAGCCCATTAAGATGTAATCACTACAGATTTAATAGAAGAGAACCAAAAACTCATCAAAATACTTTTTTAAAAAGTGACTTCCTTAAAAAAGGCTATTTTGAATGTGAAAATTACACCCCTTATATGGAAAATTCAAGTTTCTCTGTGCTATTCAACATGCTTGGTTTTGAAACAAAGGAAGATTATTTTGGAAAGGATATATTCTCCTTTCTGAAAATATTTTGCTCAGAAAGTCGCTGTAAGGGTGCTAACAAATATTTACTAACCTATATACTGTATAAAAGCTTAAATGAGCTTTGATTTGTATTTGTACCAAGTATCTTCATAAATCCTAGAAATTTAATATTACTTGTCTAACCATAAGGAGTAAAAACAAAAGAAGTCAGGCCTATTCATAGCTCAATTCCAGATTGGCACAATCAGTATTTGTTTGTTAAAGAAGTCACAAAGGTAAAATTTAAAGTTATTTAAAATAAAACAGTGCTTTTTCCTCTTCAGTCTTCCTGTAGATGAAGCAGACTTGAACTAAAAAGGGATTTTACTTCAAACCTTATTTTCCAGGCCAAGAAATAAAGATGACAAGGTATCCCCCTGCTAGGAACCAGAGAGGAAATTAGAGACTTTTTATAAGGACAAAGGAAAGGGAACTTTTGGAAAATATTATCTGTATTTGTTATGTCCTTTTCTTAAACTAAATAATGTTAGGTTTAAGATGAGTTTCTCATTTCCTCTTTGAAACTACATGACGAGCAAGAAATGCATAAAACACAGCATGTGTTTCAAATGGCATGTTGTAAACTAATCCAGGTCAGAAAAAATTGAGACAAAAAGAATGATCATGCTTTCATTGAAACCTTCTCTCTGGAAGACTGACTAAAATTATGAACAGCATTTTCTCTTGGAGAAAGAACCACTTTCGTGCTTTGATACGAATACTGACTAACTGAAATTGCAAAAAAACAAACAAACTATATAACATGAAGAAAACAGCCATACTGGCAGAACAGAAAGAACTAAACTTAGGTAGGAAGGCAAGCAAAGAAAGAGGAACAAACTGAGTCTCAGAAAGGATATCTTCTGCCACAGGTGGAAGAATGAACCCAAAGGAATGATGGCTTCAGGAATCAAAGGAAATGACTGTGAAAAGCAATCCCAAATGGAACTGGGTACCTACTGACAGATAAACAGGGGAGAGGATCCAACAGATAAAAATATGATTTATTTTTAATCTTGGTAGCTTGAGAATAAGGTGGACATCTTTGTTAAGGCTATAAAAATTGAAGAGAAAAACATCTGACAACTCCAAGGATGAAATTAACCTCTATATTTAACGGCTCACATTATATCTGCCCAGATAAATACCCAATAATATGTTGCATATTATAAACTCCACTGGTATTGATATTCCAATTTTATACTTATTTTTTATATTTGTTGGTGTATTTAGAGTTCCTAATGTATCCAAAAAGTCCATTTTAAAATAAGCCTTAGAGGCAAAATAAGTGTAGATAGAAGATGTCATTTCCCCAGAATTAACATCCACACAGTTCAGATATTCTAAGGCGTCCGGATAAGAATGGAAAACTATCTGTTAAATAAAACATTATACTCAGGAAATGTCAGCATGGGCAATGTTTATTCATTTCAGGAACACCTACATGAATGCCTTAGTTTTCTTCTATTGCCTTTCTCAATTCCCTCCCTTATATACACCACAAGTATTTGGAAGTTCATTCTTTCCACCCTGAATCCAAATGTTCTTTCCTAAAAGCTTTTTTTGAATACACAAATTATATATATAATATCCAATTACAAAGATGTGTCCATTTGCAGACACAAACCCATCTGAATATAAATTGAACAAATCTGAACTTACTCCTAATTCAGTAGAATTACTTCTATTTATGTGGTAAGGTTAATTTTTTTTAATTTTGGCAAATATTTTTAAATGTTTATTTTAAACTAGGGTATTCATACATAATCAGAAATTCTCAAAGCTCTGTAATGTTTACAAACTTATCTATGTAATGAATATGTACAATCCTGAACATATATTACAGCCAGTGCTCAATAATTGATTAATGGCTAATGTTAGCCAAAGAGACTTACTAATATCCAGTGTAATCTGAAAGTCATGAAATAAATCTTTCCCTTTGATGTAAAAATCAGCCCAATTTATTGGATCAATTATGAAAAGTATCACCATAAAAATACACTATGGAGAGTTTTTTTCTGTTGGTTGAGCTTTTATTAAATATAAGAGAGCCATCCAGATATTGGTAGAGTTTATCTATGGCTGAGTATTATCTATGATGCTTTCTGTATAAAAAATAGCATATATATATCTGCCTATCTCTTGCTACACACATTCACCCACACAGAAAGGGTAGTAATATAATTAAAAAATACACTCAAATAGAAAGAAAAATACTATTTCTCTGCTCAAAGTTGACCTCATTAGATGTGTGCTCTTAGACAAATCAGTTAATCTCCCTGAAACTCAAATCCCTCCTTTTTTTGAAAACCACATTATTGAGGTATGATTTTTTACATAATAAGTAAGAAGCTGCACATATTTAATGTACACAACTCAATGAGTTTGGGGTAAGTATACGTCTGTCAAGTGATTACTATCATCAAAGCCATAGACATATCCATCACCTTTGAAAGTTTACTCCCATCTCCTGTATTATTATTATTATTATTGTTATAATTATTTTCTAATAAGAACACCTAACATGAGATCTACAATCTTAGCAATATTTAAGTATACATTATTGTTAGCTATAGACACTATGCAGTATATATGTCTTAACTTATTTATCTTGCATAACAAACTTTGTACCCTTTGACCAGCACTACCCATTTCCCTCCCACCAGCTTCTGGCAACCACCATTCTACTCTCTGTTTCTATGAGTTTGACAATTAGATTCCACATATAAATCATGGAATCATACAGTGTTTGCCTTTCTGTGTCTGGATTATTTCACTTAGCATAATGTCCTCTAGGTTCATCTATGTTGTCACAGAGGGATTTCCTTTATATTAAGGCTGAATAATATTCCATTGCATATATACCATATTTTCTTTATCCATTCATCCATTGATTAACATTTAGTTTCTTCCCATTTTTTGGCTATTGTGAATGATGATGCAATGAACATAGGAATGGAGGTATTTCTTCAGAGCCTGATTTCAATTCCAAAATAACCAAAAGTAAGATTGATAGATAATATGATAGCTCTATTTTTAAATGTATTAATTTTTGGAGGAATGTCCATACAGGTTTCCATAATGGCTGTATGAATTTACATTCCTACAAACAGTATACAAAGGCTCCCTTTTCTACATGCTTGCCAACAATTGTTGTCTTTTTGTCATTTTGATAATAACCATACTAAAGGATGTGACATTATATTTCATTGTAGTTTGGATTTGCAATTCCCTGATGATCAGTGATGTTGAGCACTTTTTCATATGTCTCCTGTCCATTTGTTTGCCTTCTTTGGAAAGGTGTCTATTCAGGTCCTCTGCCCAATTTTTTATTGGAATATCTGGTTTATTGCTGTCAAGCTGTAGGAGTACCTTATATATTTTAGATACTAACCACTTATTAGATATATGATTTGCAAATATTTTCTTCCATTAAGTAGGCTGCCTTT
Organism: Smutsia gigantea; assembly: GCA_032199065.1. Lineage (NCBI taxonomy): Eukaryota > Metazoa > Chordata > Mammalia > Pholidota > Manidae > Smutsia > Smutsia gigantea. Next base: position 121,448 of record JAVSCE010018904.1, read on the forward strand.
TCACTTTATTGATTTTTCCTTTGCCATGAAGAACTTACTGGTTTGATGCAATCCCACTTGTTTATTTTTGCTTGTGTTATACAGGCATACCTCAGAGATATTGTGGGTTTCGTTCCAGAACACAATAAAGCAAATGTTGCAATAAAGCAAATAAAATGAACTTATTTGTTTCAAGTGCATATGAAACTTATGTTCACACTTTCCTACAGTCTATTAAGTATGCAGTGGTATTATTTCTAAAAAAACAATGCACTTATCTTAATTAAAAATACTTTACTGCTGAGATTGCTAACCAACATCTGAACTTTCAGTGAATTGCCATCTTTTAGCTGGTGGAGGATTTTGCCTTGATGTTGATGGTTGCTGACTGATCAGGGTAGTTGTTGCTCTTCGGACAGCTGCAGCAATTTCTCAAAATAAGACAATAATGAAGTTTTCTGCATTAATTGACTCTTCTTTTCATGAAGGATTTCTCTGTAGCCTGTGCTTCTGTTTGATAGCATTTTACCCATGGTAGAACTTTCAAAATTGGAGTCTCAATTCTCCCAAAGCTTGTTCTGCTTTATCAACTAAGTTTATTTAATATTCTATATCCTTTGTTATTTTAACAGTCTTCATAGCATCTTCACTAAGAGTAGATACCATCTCGAGAAACCACTTTCTTTGCTCATCCATAAGAAGTAACTTCTTATCCATTAAAATTTTATCATGAGATTGCAGCAATTCAGACATATCTCAGGCTCTACTTCTAATCTCAGTTCTCTTGCTCTTTCCACCACAGCTGCAGTTACTTCCTCCACTGAAGTCTGTAACCCCCTCAAATTCACCCATGAGGGTTGGAATCAACTTCTTCCAAACTTCTGTTAATGTTGATATTTTGACCTCTCCCCATGAATCATGAATGTTCTTGATGGCATTTAGAATGGTGAATCCTTTCCAGAAGGTTTTCAATCGACTTTGCCCAGATCCACCATAACAATCACTACCTACAGCAGCTATAACATTACAAAATGTATTTCTTAGGTAATCAAATGTGAAAGACAAAATTATTCTTTGACCCATGACATGCAGAATAGATGTTGTGTTATTATCCATAAAAATAACATTAATCTCATTATACATCTCCATCAGTGCTCTTGGGTAACCAGGTGCATTGTCAATGAGCAGTAGTATTTTGAAAGGAATCTTGTTTTCTGAGCAGTAGGTCTCAACAGTGGGCTTAAAATATTCAGTAAACCATGTTGTAAACAAATGTGCTTATCATCCAGGCTTTGCTGTAAACTCAGATAGTGTAGATTTAGCATAATTCCTACAGGCCTTAGGATGTTCAGAATGGTAAATGAGCATTGGCTTCAACTTAAAGTCATCAGCTGCATTAACTCTGGGAGTCAGCCTGTCCTTTGAAACTTTGAAGCCAGGCATTGACTTCTCTCAAGCTATGAATGTCTTAGATGGCATCTTCTTCTAACAGAAGGCTGTTCCATCCACATTGAAAACACATTGTTTAGTATAACAATCTTGATTAATTATCTTCGCTAGATCCTCTGGATAACTTTCTGCAGCTCCTACATCAGCACCTGCTGCTTCACCTTGCACTCTTATGTTATAGAGATGGCTTCTTTCCTTAGACGTCATGAACCAAGCTCTGTTAGCTCAAACTTTTCTTCCGCAGCTTCCTCACCTCTCTCAGCCTTCACAGAATTGAAGAGAGTTAAGGCCTTGCTCTGGATTAGGTTTTGACTTAAGGGAACATTGTGACTGGTTTGATCTTCCACCCAGACCACTAAAATTTTCTCCCTATCAGCAATAAGGCTGTTTCACTTTTTTATCATATGTATGTTCACTGGAGTGTCACTTTTAATTTCCTTCAAGAACTTTTTATTTGCATTCACAACTTGGCTGTTTGGTATAAGAGGCCTAGATTTTAGCGTATCTTACCTTTTGACATGCCTTCCTCACTAAGCTTAATCATTCCTAGTTTTTTATTTAAAGTAACAGACATGCAACTCTTCCTTTCACTTGGACAGTTAGAGGCCATGTAGGGTTATTAACTGGCCTAGTTTCAGTATTATTATATTTCAGGAAATAGGGAAGCCCAAGGAAAGGGAGAGAGATGGAGCAATGACTGGTTAATGGATCAGGCTGAACACATACATTTATCAATTAAGTTTGCCATCACATATGGCTGTTTCACGCTGCCCGAAATAATTAATAATAACATCAATGATCACTGATCACAGATCACTTTAAAAAATAAATAATAATGAAAAAGTTTGAAATATTGTGAAAGTTACCAAAATGTGACGTAGAGGCACAAAGTGAGCAAATGTTGTTTGAAAAATGATACAAATAGACTTGCTCAATGTAGGGTTGCCACATACCTTTAATTTGTAAAAAATGCAGATCTATGAAGCACAATAAAATGATGTATGCCTATATTTATTTTTTGTGTAACATCCAAAAGAATCATTGCCAAGACCAATGTCAATGAATATGTTTTCTTCTAAGAGTTTTACAGTTGTAGGTTTTATGTTTATGTCTTTAATCCACTGTGAGTTGATTTTTGGGAATGGTGTACATTATGGGTTGAATTTTTTTTATTTTGCATGTGACTAACCAGTTTTCTCAGCATCATCTATTGAAGCATCTATCCTTTACTCATTTTGTAGTCTTGACATCCTTGTGGGAGAATAGTTGACTGTATGTAAATGTGTTGTTTCTGGGCTCCCTATTTTGTCCCATTGACCTACATGTCTGTTTTTATGCCAGTACCATAGTGTTTGATTACTCTAGCTTTTCAATATAATTTGAAATTAGGAGGTGTGATGCTTCTAGCTTTGTTCTCCCTGCTCAAGATTTCTTTTGCTGTTCAGAGTCTTTTGTAATTCCATATGAATTTTTTTCTATTTCTGTGAAAAGTGACATTGAAATTTTGATAAGGATTGAGCTGAATCTGTATTTTACTTTGGGTTGTATGGACATTTTAACAATATCAGTTCTTTCAATCCATAAATATAGCATATCTTTCCATTTATTTGTGTCTTAATCAATTTCTTTCATCAGTGTTTTATAGGTTTCAGTGTATAGATCTTTTACCTTCTTGGTTTATTCCTTTTTATTCTTTTTGATGTTATTGTAAATGGGATTGTTTTCTTAATTTCTTTTTCAGATAGTTCATCATTAGTGCATAAAAAATGCAACATAATTTTGTATTGATTTTGTAATCTGCAACTTCATTGAATATGTGTTAGTTCAAACACATCTTTGGTGCAGTCTTTAGGGTTTTTCTTATATGTCATCTGCAAAGACAATTTTTACTTTTCCTTTCTGATCTGAGTGTCTTTTCTTTTTCTTGCCTAATTGCTCTGGCTAGAACTTCCAGAAGTGTTGTATTGAAGTGTTGAGAGTGGACATCCTTGTCTTTTTCCTGATCTTGGAGGAAAAGCTTCATTTTTTCACTGTTGTGTATGATAGGTATGGGCTTATCATGAATGCCATTCATTATGTTGTGGTACAGCCCTCCTCTAATTTGTTAAGAATTTTTATCACAAACAGATGTTGAATTTTGTGATGCTTTTTCTGCATCTACCAAGATGAACCTGTGATTATTGTACTTCATTCTCTTAATATGGTGTATCACATTTATTGATTTGTATATGTTGAGCCATCCTTGTATCCCAGGGATAAATCCTATATAATCATAGTCTATCATCCTTTTAATTTGCTGGTGAATTTGGTTTGCTAGAATTTTGTTGAAGAGTTCTGTGTCTATGTTCATTAGGGCTATTGACTTATTACTTTATTTTCTTGTGTTCTGTTCTGGCTTTGGTATTGGGGTAATGCTGAATTCATAAAATAAGTTGGGAAGTGTTCCCACCTTTTTAATTTTTTGGAAGCATTTGTGAAGAATTAGTACTAATTCCTCTTTAAAGTTAGGTAGAATTCACCAGTGAAAACATCTTTTCTTCTGCTTTTTTCTGATGGCAAGTTTTATTATTGATTCATTCACTTTTCTTATTATTGGTTTACTTAGAGTTTCTATTTATTCATAATTCAGTCTTGATAGGCTATATATTTCTAGAAACATATCTATTTCTTGTAGGTTGGTCAGTTTATTGGCATATAATTATTCAGAGTTGTCTCCTACAGTTGTTTTTACTTTTTTTGATATCTGCTTTTTAATTTATAATTTTATTTATAAGAGCCTTCTCTCTCTTTTTTGAGTTAATCCAGTATTGGTTTGGCAATTTTGTTAATATTTTCAAAAAACCAATGCTTAGTTTTGTTGATCTTTCTACTGTTTTTCTAGTATCTACTTCATTTATTTCTGCTCTGATCTTTATTATTTTTCTTCTACAAACCTTGTGCTTATTTTATTCTTTTTTTCCTAGTACCTTGAGGTGTAGAGCTAGGTTGTTTATTTGAGATCTTTTCTCTTAATATAAGTATCTCTAAAAAAAAATTCCCCCAAACTGCTTTTGCTTCATTCCATAAGTTTTGGTATGTTGTGTTTCCATTTGCATTTGCTCAAGACGCTGTTGATTTACCTATTGTTTTCTTCTTTGATTAATTGGTTGTTCAAGAGTGTGTTGTTTAATTTCCACACATTTGTGAACCTTCCACTTTTCCTCCCGTTATCCATTTCTAGTTTCATTCCACTGTGGTTGGAGATGACATTTAATATGATTTCAACCGTCTTAAATTTGTAAGACTTGTCTTATGGCCTAACATGTGATCTACACTGGAGAATGTTCCTTGTGCACTTAAGAAGAATATGTATTCTGCTGCTATTGGGTAGAATGTTCTGCAAATGTTTGTTATGTCCATTTGGTCTACAGTGTTGCTCAAGTCTTTGTTTCCTTATTGATTTTTCTGTCTGGATTATTCATTGATAAAAGTGGTGTATTGAAGTGCTCCACTATTATTGTGCTTCTCTCTATTTCTCCCTTCAGTTCTGCTAATATTTTCTTTATATATTTATACACTTAGATTTTCTGACATTGGATTTATATATACATATATGTGTAATTATATCCTCTTGATGAATTGATGCCTTTACCACTATATATGACCTTTTTTGTCTCTTGTGACAATTTTTGACCTAATATCTATTTTGTCCCATATAAGTATAGGTAGTCTTGCTCTCTTTGGATTACCACACTGCATGGGATATCTTATTCCATCCCTTCAATTTCAGCCTATGTGTGTCCTTAATGCTAATGTGAGTCTCTTATAGGCATCATTTAGTTGGATATATTTTTTTATCCATTTATCCATTTTATGTCTTTTCATTGGAGAATTTAATCCATTTACATTTAAAGTAATTGCTAGTAGATAAGGATTGACTCTTGCCATTTTGTTCATTGTTTTATGACTGCTTTATTGTTCCTTTTGTCCTCTCTTCCTCTCCTGCTGTCTTTCTTTGTGATTTGATTTTTTAGTGGTATGCTTTGATTCCTTTCCCTTTAGCTTTTATGTATCTATTATAGGTTTTGTATATAAAACTTCTTATAACCCTTATTTGTAAAATGGGGAGTCTCTGGACTAGTTGACTTATCAAAAATTCTTTTTTGTTTTAATATTTCTGTTAGTTTTTACTATATGCATATGTTATTATTAATAGTTAAATTTCAGTTCATTAGGTGATTTGTTCAATCCAGGAAGTACTTAGGTTTGAATAGAGAGCATCAGTTGATAAATGATGTAGGAAGTTGAGGAAGGATGAGGAAAATGTTAGGTAGGATCCAGAGGTACTTCAATGCAGCATACCCAAAATAGAATTCTTTTTCTTGCCCAGAATTATCTCCCTCCAGTTTATTCCTCCACATAAGTTTTAGAATATCTTCATAAAATACAAAATGAATCTTGTCACTCCCCTTAAATGTTTAAATATAAATGGCTTACCATGTCTGTCATGATAAAGTCCAAACAATTTAGCATTGGATATGATGTCCTACATTATCTAGTCCCTGCCTACCATTCCAGTCATAACATAACTCTCATCAGTTTGCTATGTCCTATATTAAAGTCATATCAAATTAACCTTTACATATACTCCTCTCTCTCTTTTTCACTCTTATTCTGTCTCTTCTATGTCTTTATGCAACTTGTAGCTGACCCAAAGTGAAGTAAGCCTCATGAAGACAGAATACTTTAATGGAGGCTTCTTATTGGATTTTGCCCAATCCAAGCAACCAAGTCCTTAACAGTCAGGTAAAGTATGCCCAGAATAGGCATATTGACTTGAAAGTATCTAAAAAGGCATTTCAATGTAGAACCTTATTTGGGTAACAAAATTTTTACTGACAATGTCAATTCACTGTCTTTAATGAAAAGTAAATACAATATACTCTGAATGGACAAATATCAACATCCATTACGGTTTGGGTATCAGGTTTCAATTTACCTCACTAAAGTAGAGCTAATAATCCTTATAAAGGTTTAAAGCAGTTAATGGACTAGTTTTAGTCTAGCCTGGTCTCTTTTGTGTATTCAACATTAATCTCATCTGGCATAATTTGTTCTCTGGAATAGCTCCTCATTGCTGCAATTTCTAATTACAAATCATAGAAATTTCTTGTCATTTGCTTAAAGTCTTTGAATACTTGATTTATCCATCAATTTTACACAAAGACTTTGCTTCCTTCCAATATGACATTCAGTTTGCAGTTGATTTCAGCAGCTCTCTGAATCTTTAATATAAAGGTTGTGTATGCGTGTACCTTCTCATGAGTAGCAGGATTTTCTCTGATGTATTGACATCAAACATGGATGGTGACAGTAAGAGCATTCTAAGCTCCTTTGTGATATGAACTGGGCCTTGAAGAATAGGTGGGACTAAAAGGCATGAGGAAGAAGAAAGAGGTAAACATAAGAATCATCTGTACAGCACTTAAAATTTGATAGGTCCAACCCACACATAGACCAATTAAATCAGAATCACTAGGGGTAACACTTTAATTTAAATTATTAAATTTAAATTTAAGTACATTTTTAACTACCCAGATGATTCCAATATGTGGCCTAGACTGAGAACTCTTGCTCTGTAAGCTCTGGGAGTGTAGGCACTCTGCCTTAGAATTAGAAAAATGCCTGGTATGTTGTCAGTTCTAAAGTAAATGACTTTTTCAGGTAAGTAAAATTATGGATAGAACTCAAGATTTGGTGAGGTGATCTGCTTTTCTACTGAATTGGGTAACTCAGTGTTTTGTAACTTCAAGAACCTCTAAGTTTCATGAATCAACTTCACCTACTTTCACTCCCCTCAGGATGCAGCTACATTTAAAAAGCAATATGACAGGCTAACCATCAGGCTGCCACACAGCTCAGCAGATTTAACAAGAGGTGAAGAGCACAAATGACTCAGTCATTTTCAGGCAGCAAATTGGAATTTGGTCCGTTCCCCAAGATATTACATCCAACAAAAGAATACATTTTTCATTTGTGATGGGAATACCATTTCTCTCAAAGCCAAAAATTATAAGACTATTGTGAATGTGTACCCTTTTACATGAAAAGAATCGCAGGGGGTAGAAGGAGGTGGTCAGATGATTGTAAAAAGCAACTGCCACATGGGGAAGGGAAGAATGAATTTTCCTAATTGGTCTATTTCCATGGTAAGAAGAAAAAAATGTAAATAACCTCCTTTAAATTGTCCTCAGAAGAAAAATGCATAGGCTAAATTTTCCTTAGTATAGGAAAGCTAATAGCAAATAGGACGTTCCCTTTAAAACTGAAGTGTGAACAGTGATACTATTTCCTTTCCTTTCACACAATCCACTAGCACTGTGCATCAAATCACTATGCCTTTGAAAACACTACTGCAGTAGCCAGTTCAGCTGGGCAGCAAACAGAGGGAGAAGGCAGAGGGGATGGGGAGGAGGGTATTGAAACCAAGCCACATACAATCCATTCTCTGAAGTTTCAGAAAGAAGATGGAAGAAAGGCCAAATAACTGAAGGGAAAATAAATAAATATCAAAGAGAAAAGCAACACTGAAAATGAAAGAGATTCTGAGCAGAGGGGGAGGAAAAAAAGACACCAGTAGTGGAAGAAACACCAAACTAAGAGACAAGAAGGGAATAGCAGAAGCAAAAGAAAGCTGGAGATGATGATGATAGATAGATAGATAGATACATAGATACATAGACAGATAGATGATAGATATAGATAGATGACACATACATACATAGATACACACAAAGCTATCTGTGTAGATAGACATTTGTATCTTTTATTTTCCTCAAAGTAATAGCAGCAAAGAAAAGCAGGTTTCTTTCAATGAAGTCATGTCCAAAGACCCTAGAAATATTCTCTCCAGACTCTCAATCAGAGATTTAGGAGTCGCATATATTACCTAGTCAACCCTGAGCCTCAAATTGCTGATTGCTGTTTATACCTCAGGCTTCAACACCTGAGTGAAATGATTCACTATTGAGATTATTCCCAAGCCCGCAAATGAGAGCATTCTCTCATGTATTTTGCAACATTTTCATCTTAGTTAATGATGGTCTATTTAATCATACTATGCTAGACAATGGGACAAATTTGGCGATGTTATTCCTGACAACCTTGCGTGAAATACTGATTTGATTGTTTACAGTGAGTTTGCTTACTTAAACTTAAAAAAAAAAACAGATAGAAACTCTATTTTGTGCTTTTGTCACAAAATACTAAATTTCCACGGCAGAAAGTTTTCCAGAGGCTGAAACCACACTAGCTAGTGGCAAAATTTAGTATTTAGAGACTCATAGAGGTACCAGAATTTGGCTTTATATGTAGTTAGATGCTATTTTGTAAGACAACATAGAAACATGTAAATAATATAGCAAGATGAAATGGAAATAAAACTGTGATAAAATCAGGATAAAGGAAAACAACTGCAGGAAAAATAAGATGAAATGAGGAGTGAAGCCAAATGCATATTGTGAAGCAAAGTTTACTTGCTAGAAGGAAAAAATAAATTTTGTTTTTAATGAATTAACAGCCAACATGGAAAGAAAACATGGTCATCTACACAATTTGCATTGTCCTTGAGATTATCTTAAGTTATACAGGAAGACCACCACTTTTCTTGTTATCAAGAGAAGAATTTATCAATAGTTCCTCATAAGAAGGATGCTGTGAAATGTGGTCAACAGGAACCTAAACAGCAAATTTACATGCACTACAACAACCAGTTTCAAAGGGTAGTTTCATATAAACTCTCTTATGCAAAAAGTCAAGTCTCTACTTTCTGACGATTAGCTAGAATGGAACTATGGAACTATTCTATTCTGCTGTTCTGAGTGCAGAGGTGCATGCTAAGTATCCTACAAGGACAGCCACTAATAGAAGAAGACAACCATAACTCTGTCTGGAAGCATGCCAAGAGGTTACTAAGGGCAAGTCAAAGGTTCTGCTTCATGAAAATGTTGGCTTCACCCTAAGGGACAAATGAAAGATCGACGCTACAGGAATTTTAACCTGGAAAAATTTTAAGTATGGGTAACCAAATACCCACTTCAACTATAAAACCAATATGATTATAGTACCCGCAACATATATGTTTACCAAATCTCACTTTCTGGGCATATGCCCCTCCTTCCTGGGTATAAAAAACTTCTTCCCAGCCCTCTTGAACTTTGACAAGGCCAATATAATTGATACTCATTAATGAAATGTGATTGTGTCACTTATGGGCTGAAGTAGTGAAAAGTTCCTTAACAGTTCTCCAGTCTCCCTCTTCTCCTGTTAGGATGTTAAGGAGAAGACCTTAGATCGGGATCATGGAATCAAAAAATTGCTGGATTGTTGAGTCAATGCATGGAAGACTGCCACTCCTGAGGATTTACCCAGATGCCCAGAAGACTTGAACTGAGTGAAAAATAAACTTTTGCTATGCTAATACCCTGAGATTTGTTAGTGCTACATCAGCTTAGCCTATCATGATTAATACAGCATCAATATAAAGTATATCTCCCTTATGAACTCCAAGATAAACTGGTTACAATACATATTTCTAAAGCACTGAAGAAGCTGACCTACTATTTGGATCTTTGCTGATGTCAGTAAATGTTGGATAACATTTACTATAAAAAAAACATAGATTTTATTTTGGAGTATTCTATTAATTCCTCCTTTCCGGCAGTAAATAGGCCAGATTTAGGCAGGGTCCTGGCAGAAAACAGGTAGCATATATTCAAATGGGATAACTGAGGATAACTGAATAAAGGGATTTTTTTGAAGGTGTTAACAGGTTTAAAATAAAATAATAGGGTAAGGAAAACTAAAAGTTTCTCATTAATATCCCAGGCTAACAAGAGTGTATATATATCACTATCCTTAAAGCTAAAGGGGTAAAAAGGATGACATGGTTCCCAGAATCCAGATAGAGCTGAAGCTCTAGCCTTTGGGACAGAAATGAAACACAGCCAATTTGTAACCTGAGTTCTCTTCTCCAGCCTTCTAATCTTTTTAAGTGCATCTCATTGGTTATATCCAACAAGAAGTCAGACAGAAGGAAGACTGTTAGTACAGTTCAAAGAGGTCCATCACCCAAGGCATAAATGAGAGTGGAAATGCGAGGAGAGTGGATTCACAGGGAGAAATGGAGTACATCCAGGATAGCCACTCAAAGTTATGCCATCTTCACACTGGACAGTTTTATCTTTCTGTTCTCTATAGGGGAAGAATAGTATAAAGAAATATTAAAACATTTTATGTAGTCTTATTTTATCCCTACTGGATTTTATTATTTTTATGATCAAAATACCATTCCTATCAACTCCCAGGGTAACATTAAGGTAAATTTCTGTGTAAATACCAATATGTAACAGTTTGTATTGAGCTCATGTTTTTAACTCATAGCCCATTCCTGTGTGCAAAGTCAACTACAATTTTATGTTATAGGATTCCCCAGAAAGTGATAATTAGTAAAAATAAATAAATAAAAGAGTGGTGGAGAAACTAGTTAGGAGACTATCACAAGATGTCAATCAAAACATTCTGGCTTCCTGAGGAAGGATGGAGAGGAACTGGAAAACAAAACAGATAAAAGAAACAGTCTGAAGGTTGAATATATAGACTTACAGGAATTGATTGTGGAGAATTAAGACATTTTTTTTAATGAAATATTTCTAATTTGTCTGAGACAATGAGTCAAGAAAACTGCCAGTTCTGACCTGGCATCTTGTAGCCAATTTTAGTGGACCCAATGTTTGACAACCCAATTTATTCACAACAGTAAACTGCCGAGCCAACTACTGGAACATCAATGTTGTGGGGTTAGGAATAGGACCAAGTCTTCCTTTTCTACTCCTCAACCTTTTCTTGACAGGGAATTTACCCTCTGACCAGAGATGTGTAAGTTCTTCATCAAACTATATCTATACCTCTGCTCCTCACTTGGATTCATTTCATATCTGCTCCCATGTTCTATTGCAAAAAAATAATAATTCAGGGTACATTCCCTAACAGAATATTAGTTCCTTTATGCTGAAATTATAAATCATTTACACATGACATTATCTTTGCAAAGCATTTGGCAACCATTAATTAAATCTTCTAATATTCTTGTAGGTAGTTTTCTAATAAAAAGAAACATTCACAGAGGCCTGACCCCAGGCAATACTGAGAAATGGACAAACATTTTTTCAATGAGCCCCTCCTCTACCAGACACTAAGAGTCTACAAGCAGTTCCCATACAGCCTGTATCTTCTTACCACAGAGATACTGGACCTAGAATGTGACCATCCTATGCTCTCAAACTTCCTTTTCCCACCTCTACTACCTCAGGGTAGTAGTATTCATTTACAAAAATAAATTCTAACTTGTTACCAGATGCTACAGTTATCTTGAGCCTAAAGTGTTAACAGTAAATGGCAGGGGATTTCATGCACTTTGACAGAATAGTGGAGAAGATCTTTTATGGTAAAGAAGTTTGCTTGTTTTGTTTTGCTTTTCCCCATGTCCACATTATTGAAGATTAATTTGGGGCATACTTATTTTAAATATATAACATGATTAGAACATTCAAGAATGCAAATGTAGGGCTCTGAACAATATGGATAATGCTATACAGATCGAGCAGTTTGGCCAGAAGTTACTAACTGAAAAAGAGCTGGAGAACTGACTTACATGTGCCCACCAACTATGGCCATCTTAAATTACTCATTCATTGGAAAGGAAGGGAAAAGGTAAAGTGTTGGAGCCCCACAAACAAACCTACTCCTCCTATAATTTGAATTGCACTTAATAGCAGTACCATTCACATAGACCCCTAAACAGTAAACCTAGGATTTGCCCTAAGCACTCCTTCTTATACTTCATATCCAAAAAAATCATCAATCAAGTCCTGTTAACTCTATTTACAAAATTTTAAATGAAAATGTCAACTTTCCTTTATTTCCCTCCTATTCTCTTAGTGGATGCTATTACCACCTCTCCCCTGGAGCACTTAGTTTCTAGTCTTTGCCTCTTAAAATTTTGTTCCTCTGTTGCCATAGTAATTTTCAAAGTATGAACCTGTAAATTACCAATAACTTTTAATAATAGTTAGAATTCATTTCCCTTACAAAGTTCACCCCAATTCTCCAGGCAGTTAGGCCTCTCCTTCCTCTGTGTCCATTTCTCTACCAAAACAATGAACATATAACACTGTTATGCATCTACTTACATATCTATTTTTCCATTGAACTTGAAGTATAGGGATCATGTCTTCATTTCTTTATACCCAGAGTTGTGCCAAGACACAGTTGTTTGTTACACATTTGTTAAATATTTACCACTATAACCATTCTTTAAGATTAAGGCTTGGAAGGTCTCAACTGAAATTCGAACATTACTTTTGAAAAGGAATTACTCATTCAGCTATTAATTTGCAGCCCAATCACAGAGCAAGACCCTAAAAGGCTGGATACCAGAGCATGTGGGTGATGGAAAATGATCTTAAAGGTCTAAAGCACTGAAGTTATTTTTGCTGGTGAAGGTCAGCCTACCTAGCTTTCAGGGAGCCAGAAACCTTCCCAATACAGGTACACAAGAAATGGGAAAAATATGGGAATCGTGCATAAAAATGGTTGGCGTGAGCCAGGAGCTCTGTCCTTTCACTTTATCTCTAAATAAAAGCCTGTACCTTGCTCAAAAAAAAAAAGTGGTTGAAGGAGAATTCAAGTTAAACTGTACCAACTTCCCCATCATGCTTAGTGCTTGCCTGAGTACAGCTTGGAGGTACTTTTCTTTCCCACAATAGGAACTAATTAACTTTATTCCACATCTCCTTTAATGTTAAATGACCCCACATTCTGTGCTATTCTATTACCTTGGCACTGGATAAAAATTTTGTCATCATCATTAATTAATTAATCAATTCATTCTTTTATTTACCTCTGAGGTCATTTATTTGTAGAAAAAAGGTTAAGTAAACTACCTCTACCCACTCAACCAGAACTAGGCCTATGGAATTAGAGTAGTAAGACCTCGTTTGCACTATATCTTAGATCAGTCCCCTAATTGTTCTCAAATTGCTCCACGCTATGATTTGACTGATAAAACACCATGGGCACAATGCTGAATGGTTGTATTTATCACTGGGTATACAAAATTCATAATCTTATGAGGGAAATTAAAATTTTATATGTAGTATATATTAAGATATTGTATATATTAAGATTTAATTTAAGATATATAGTATATAAAAGTGAAAGATATATATATATATATATATATATATCCTTAATTTTTATGTCAGATGCCATAAACCTTAGTATGAGAGTCACAAATCCATTAGGCATGGCACTGCAAAGTGGTAAGACCTTATTACAAGTTTCCAATAAATGAGCCTTGGGAATTTTAACATCTTGAGGATATACTTGAATGCTGAGGGAATGAACACGGGGACAGCATCAAATATTGGTAGCTGGATTCCACACCAAAAATTAAGACTGCATCAAGGAGTTAATGAAGTGGCTAACAGTTATTCATGGATCAATATTCCTTTTAAACTATAAAGGACAAACATGCATGTTTGGTGGTGCTGATTCTTCATTGATGTGCTTTTGGCTCCGACAAAATGGGTGCATCAACTCATTTCTGATTTCCCTGCACAAAACTATAGAGCCCCCCAGAGATGCAGTAATTTCTATTGCATAAGGAGGTAAGATCCTAGATTCATGGTGAATGATACCCAGACCCGAACCTCAGCTCTACATGCAAGGTTAGCATTACAAGAGCCATAAACCACACAGTTCTTTCTGCAATTGTTGGAACTTGCAAAGCAAGTGATGTTGAAAGCAGATGGAGGAGGTGGAGAAGGAAGCTGAGAAGCAGATACAGCAGTGGTGCAGGCAAAAATTCTGCCCAGAAACAACAGCCACAGATTTGCAATACTTAGAAACTTTTCAGGCATGTAATCTTTCAGACAAAAATACAAATAAAAATACCCAAGCATCAATTTTTAAATATTGGTTAGCTGTTAGCATGGAAAATTGTCCTTTTGCATTAGATTTATTTCCAGCTCATTATATGAATAAACTACACTGTATTCTGTTAATGTTTGTCAATTATGTACCAAGAAAAACAATGCATGGAGGCTTTTAGTGTTAATGTACTAGAATTTTTCACATTTTGGATATCTAATTATATTTGCTCCTGATGGTGATGTAAGGTTTAGGTACTAAGGATTGAAAAGGCAGCTCTAATGTTTATATATTTACTTTATTAAAAAGCAATATGTTACACAGGCAGTTTTCTGTTGTGGGTTTACCTTGTAAATGTGCTTTCCAAACAAATTAATCCTCTTCTGCCTCCTATGTAAGATTATCAAAAATAGTATTGATTGACACTTTTTAA
>JAVSCE010018905.1:0-73114 GCA_032199065.1 Smutsia gigantea
ATAGTGGCAATTTGACTTCTTCTTTACCAATCTGGATGCCTTGTATGTCTTTGTTTTGTCTGATTGCTGTGGCTAGGACCTCCAGTACTATGTTGAATAGCAGTGGAGAGAGTGGGCATCCCTGTCTTGTTCCCGATCTTAGATGAAAAGCTTTCAGCGTCTCGCCGTTAAGTATGATGTTAGCTGTGGGTTTGTCATATATGGCCTTTATGATGTTAAGGTACTTGCCTTCTGTACCCATTTTATTGAGAGTTTTAATCATGAATGGATGCTGAATTTTGTCATATGCTTTTTAAGCATCTATGGAGATGATCATCTGGTTTTTCTTCTTCTTGTTGTTGATGTGGTGGATGATGTTGATTGATTTTTGAATGTTGTACCATCCTTGCATCCCTGGGATGAATCCCACTTGATCATGGTGTATGATCCTCTTGATGTATTTTTGAATTCGGTTTGCTAATATTTTGTTGAGTGTTTTTGCATCTACATTCATCAGGGATATTGGTCTGTAATTTTCTTTTTTGGTGAGGTCTTTACCCGGTTTTGGTATTACAGTGATGCTGGCTTCATAGAATGAGTTTGGAAGTATTCCCTCCTCCTCTATTTTTTGGAAAACTTTAAGGAGAATCGGTGTTATTTCTTCTCTGTATATCTGGTAGAATTCAGAGGTGAATCCATAAGGTCCGGCGGTTTTGTTCTTGGGTAGTTTTTTGATTACCGATTCAATTTCGTTGCTGGTGATTGGTCTGTTTAGTTTTTCTGTTTCTTGCTTGGTCAGTCTTGGGAGGTTGTATTTTTCTAAGAAGTTGTCCATTTCTTCTATGTTTTCCAGCTTGTCAGCATATAGATTCTCATAATATTCTCTTATAATTCTTTGTATTTCTGTGGGGTCCGTCGTTATTTTTCCTTTCTCATTTCTGATTCTGTTTATGTGTGTAGATTCTCTTTTTCTCTTAACGAGTCTGGCTAGGGGTTTATCTATTTTGTTTATTTTTTCAAAGAACCAGCTCTTGGTTTCATTGATTTTTTTCTATTGTTTTATTCTTCTCAATTT
The DNA here is from genome assembly GCA_032199065.1 of Smutsia gigantea. NCBI lineage: Eukaryota > Metazoa > Chordata > Mammalia > Pholidota > Manidae > Smutsia > Smutsia gigantea. Next base: position 1,055 of record JAVSCE010018905.1, read on the forward strand.
TATTTACCTCTTCTCTGTTCTTTATTATGTCCCTCCTTCTGGTGACTTTGGGCCTCATTTGTTCTTCTTTTTCCAATTTCAGTAATTGTGTCTTTAGACTATTCATTTGGGAATGTTCTTCCTTCTTTAAATAGGCCTGGATTGCAATATACTTTCCTCTCAGAACTGCCTTTGCTGCGTCCCACAGAAGTTGTGGCTTTGTGTTGTTGTTGTCATTAGTCTCCATATGTTCTTTGATTTCTGTTATGATTTGGTTGTTAAACCATTGATTAATTAGGAGAATGTTGTTAAGTCTCCATGTATTTGTGAACGTTTTTGATTTCTTTCTAAAATTTATTTGTAGTTTTATAGCTTTGTGATGTGAGAAATTGGTTGGTAGGATTTCAATATTTTTGAATTTACTGAGGTTCTTTTTGTGGCCTAGTATGTGGTCTATTCTGGAAAATGTTCCATGTGCACTTGAGAAGAATGTGTATCCTGCTGCTTTTGGGTGCAGAGTTCTGTAGATGTCTGTTAGGTACATCTCTTCTAGTGTGTTGTTCATTGCCTCTGTGTCTTTACTTATTTTCTGTCTGGTTGATCTGTCCTTGGGAGTGAGAGGTGTGTTGAAGTCTCCCAAAATGAATGCATTGCTGTGTATTTCCTCCTTTAATTTTCTTAGTATTTGTTTCACATATGCTGGCACTCCTGTGTTGGGTGCATATATATTTATAATGGTTATATCTTCTTGTTGGACTGACCGCTTTATCATTATGTAATGTCCTTCTTTATCTCTTGCTACTTTCTTCGTTTTTAAGTCTATTTTGTCTGATACAAGTACTGCCACACCTGCTTTTTTCTTTTTGTTGTTTGCATAAAATATATTTTTCCATCCCTTCGCTTTAAGTCTGTGTATATCTTTGGGTTTGAGGGGAGTCTCTTGTAAGCAGCATATAGATGGGTCTTGCTATTTTATCCATTCTGTTACTCTGTGTCGTTTGATTGGTGCATTCAGTACATTTACATTTAGGTGATTATTGATAGATATGTACTTATTGCCATTTCTGGCTTTAGATTCGTTGTTACCAAAGGTTCAAGGGTAGCTTCTTTACTATCTAATAATCTAACTTAACTTCTTGTTAAGTTATTGTAAACACCGTCTGATGTTTCTTTATTTCTCTCCCTTCTTATTCTTCCTCCTCCATTGTTTATATACTAGGTGTTTTATTCTGTGCCTTTAGTTAGTATTTGGATGGTCTTTCTTTGCTATGATTTCATTTTCTCTGGTGACATCTTTTTAGCCTTAGGAGTGCTTCCCTCTAGAGCAGTCCGTTTAAGATATCCTGTAGTGGTGGCTTATGAGAGGTAAACTCTCTCAACTTTCGTTTGTCTGGAAATTGTTTAATCTCTCCATCATATTTAAATGATAATCGTGCTGGATAAAATATTCTTGATTCGAGGCCCTTCTGTTTCATAACGTTAAATATATCATGCCATTCTCTTCTGGCCTGTACGGTTTTGTTGAGACGTCTGATGATAGTCTGATGGGTTTTTCCTTTGTAGGTGATCTTTTTTCTCTCTCTGGCTGCCTTTAATACTCTGTCCTTTTGTTTGATCTTTGCCATTTTAATTATTATGTGTCTTTTTGTTGTCTTCCTTGGGTCCCTTGTGTTGGGCTTCTGTGGACTGTGAGACTATTTCTTTCCCAGCATGGGAAAGTTTTCAGCAATTATTTCTTCAAAGGCACTTTCTATGCTTTTTTCTCTCTCTTCTTCCTCTGGTACTCTTATAATGCGAATATTGTTCCGTTTGGATTGTCACACAGTTCTCTTAATATTCTTTCATTCCTAGAAATCCTTTTATCTCTCTCTGCCTCAGCTTCTCTGTATTCCTGTTCTCTGATTTCTATTCCATTAACAGTCTCTTGCATCTCATCCAGTCTTCTGTTAAACCTGTCGATCGCTTCTCTGATTTCTGCATTTTCTTTCCTCAGTTCCCTCACTTCCTCCCTCAGCTGTTGCACATTTCTCTGTAGGTCCATCAGCATGGTTATGACTTTTATTCTGAATTCTTTTTCAGGAAGACTGTGCATTTCTATACTTTCAGGCTCCCTCTCTGGGGCTTTCTTGTTGATTTTAGTCTGGACCATATTCCTCTGTCTTTTCATGGCTCTAGAAGTGGTCGCTGGTAGTTGCCATGTATGTCAGCTGGGCTGTTTAAGAGAGAGAGAGAGAGAGAGAGAGAGAGGGAAGGAGGGAGGGAGAGAGAGAGAGAGGGAGAGAGAAAGAAAGAAAGAAAGAAAGAAAGAAAGAAAGAAAGAAAGAAAGAAAGAGAGAGAGAGAGAGAGAGAGAGAGAGAGAGAGAGAGAGAGAGAGAGAGAGAGAGAGAGAGAGAGAGAGAGAGAGAGAGAGAGAGAGAGAAAGAAAGAAAGAAAGAAAGAAAGAAAGAAAGAAAGAAAGAAAAGAAAAAACAAAACAAAAGAAAAAAACACTCACTGGGAGTAGATTCTGTGGGGATTGTGTAGGTGGTGCTGTTGCTTCACTATTCCGCATCTATGGCTGTGTTGCTCTGCAGGGCCCTTTATAGCTCTCCCGGGTGGGAACGAATGGGAGGCTGTTGATCTCTGTGGGTAGTCAATGTGCGGCCACCCTTTCCCAGTCGCTAGCTAAGGGGTCCGAAACTCCCCAGGACTCCCAGCCTGCTGGGCTGAGTGTGCCAGGGCAGTCTGGCTCCTCCCCTGGGCTCCTGTCTCTTTAAGACTGCTGAAGAAAGCATGCGCTTTTCTTTTTTCCTTCCCGGGAGCCGGCTGCAAGCACCCTGGTGCGTTCCTCGCTCAGATCCTCCCCCTCTGTCTCTCCAATCTCCGCTACACGGCGCTGTTTGTCAGCACTCCCCGCATAGATCACCGGGTCTGGTTATTTCACATGGTGTACTTCCACTCCCTCCCGCCTCTGAATCCTCTCCTCCCAATGGTGCGCTGGGGTGGGTGAGTGTTTGGGTCCTGCCGGGTCGTGGCTCCGTATCTTACCCGCCTCTTAGGGTGCTGAGTCCTCTCGGGTGTAGCTGCACCCTGTGCACTTTCCTGTGTATTCTGGTCTCTCTTTTAGAAATAGTTGTATTTGCTGTATTTTCGTAGATAAATACAGTGTTGGAAGGAGATTTCTGCTGCCCTGCTCATGCCGCCATCTTCCCGGAAGTCGGATTTTTTTCTATTTCTGCAAAAAATGCCATTGCAATTTTGATAGGGATTACATTGAATCTGTAGATCACTTTGGGTGATATGGGTATTTTAACAATATTCAGTTTTCTAATCCATGAACACAGGATATCTTCCCCTTAACTGTACCTACTTTAATTTCTCTCAGCAGTCTTTTGCGTTGTTTAATGTACAAGTCTTTCACCTCCTTGGTTAAGTTTATTACCAATTAATTGTTAGTGTATAAAATGCTATTTACTTTTGTGTATTGACTTGTATTCTTGCTTTGTATTCTCTAACTTTGCTGAATTTGTTTATTCTAACTGTTTTTGTGGAATATTTTGTTTTTTCTTTGCATAAAAACATGTTTATTTCCACTTCTTGTTTGGTTGTTCTGGCTCAGACTCCTTATGCTATGTGGAATATAATTGGTGAGTATGGACATCCTTCCTTATTCCTCTTCTTAGAGGAAAAGCTCATAGTCTTTTACCTTTTAGTATACTGTGAGTTGTGGGCTTGTCATATAGCCTTTATTATGTTATGGTACATTACTTCTATTCCTAGTTTTTTTTAGTGATTTTTTTTAAATCATAAAAGGATGTTGAACTTTCCAAAAATTTTTTCTGTTTCTGTTGAGATGATCATGTGATTTTTATCCTTCTTTCTGTTAATATGTGTCACATTGATTGATTGCAATATGTTGAACCATCCTTTCATCCCAGATAAAAATCCCTCTTGGTCATAGTGGATAATCCTTTTAATATGCAGTTGACTTCAGTTTGCTAATATTTAGTTGAAAACTTTTGCAACTATATTCATCGGGGATGTTGGCCTTTGATTTTCTTTCCTTGGAGTCTCTTTGTCTGGCTTTGGTATCATGATAATTCAGGTCTCAGAAAATGAGTGTGAAATGTCCTTTCCTCTTCAGTTTTTTGGAAGAATTAGTGAAGGATTGGTGTTAATTCTTCTTTAAATGTTTGGTCTTGGTAGATTGTTTCTAGGAACTTGTCCTTTTCTTCTTGATTATTCTGTTTGTTGGCATTTGATTGTTCATAGTAGTCTCTTGTAATCCTTTTCATGTCTGTGGCATTAGTTATTATGTCTCCTTCATTTCTGATTTTATTTGACTCTTTTTTTTTGTCTAGCTAAAAATTTGTCAATTTTGCTCTTTAAAAAAAAATCATCTCTACATTTTGTTGATTTTTTCTATTGTTTTTCTGTTTTCCATTTAATTTGTTTCTGCTCTAATCTTTATCATTACCTTCCTTCTCCTAACTTTGGACTTAGTTTGTTCTTTTTTTTTTTCCTAGTTATTTGAGGTCTATGGTTTGGTTTTTGAGGTATTTCTCCTTTTTTGGTATAGGTGCTTTCTATCACCTTCCTCTTTACTGCCTTTGCTTTACTCCAGTAATTTTTGTATGTGTGTTTCATTTTAATTTGCTTCAAGATATTTTTTCAGTCCCATTTTGATTTATGCTTTGACCTATTGGTTTACAAGAGTGTGTTATTTAATTTCCACATGTGTGGAAGTTTTCCAGTTCTCTTCTCTGTTGATTTCTAGTTTTAATCCATTGTTGTCAAAGATTATGGAATGATTTCAATCTTCTTCAATTTGTTAAGACTTGTTTGTTTACCTAATGTGATTTATTCTGGAGACTGTTCTGTGTACACATGAGAAGAATGTATATTCTGTTGCTGTTGGTTAGAATGATCTGTATATGTCTGTTAAGTCCATTTGGTGTATATTATTGTTCTAGTCTCCTGTTTTCTTATTGATCTTCTGTCTGGATATTCTATCCATTATTGAAAGTGAGGTATCAAAATAAAATATATTTATTTTGTCCCTTTTATTGATTCATGTTTCCTTGCTTCTTTCTGTGCCTTGTAACTTTTTATTATTGTTGTTGATGTGTCTTTTCTGTATTTGTGTGCATAAATTCTCAATTACAGGATTTTATGTTTCTTTTCTTGAGAGTTTGTAATCTCTTACCCCCTCTGGTGATCTCTACAGTTCTGCAGGTCCTCTGGACCTGCTGCAAGCCTCTCAGCTTTCTTTTGTTCTCAGCAGTCCCCAGGCTTCTACACTGTTCCAGTTCCATCAGTGCTACTAATGGGTGAGAGCAAAACAAGTCTCTTGGGTAGTTTGCCCCAAAAGCTGAAACGTTGGAGGTATGCTCCAACTTTTTCCTTTTCCAGAGAGTCACTGCTAGCTAGGAGTTGTTTAATGACTTTCCTGAACTAATTCTGCCTTTGGTTAATTTTCAGAGTTCTGAAAATGTTTATTTTGACAACTTTTGCCAGGGTTCTCATTGCTTTTATAGAGGAGATTTTTCGAAGCTTCTTACTCTGCATTCTGGATGTGACTCTCCTCTATTTTGCCTTCATTCTTATAATTTCAGTTAGTGCATAATCTAGATTGATATTAATTTCATTTTATTGATTCTATCATTCTGTTGTCTTCTAGCTTCCATTATTAATGTTGAGTATCCACTGTCTAGTTCACTCATTAAAAATTAGCCTGCTTTTCAAAAACTGAAGGAACAAAACAGCAGCAGACTCACAGGACCCAAGAATTGACTAACAGTTACCAAAGGGAAAGGGACTGGACAGGGTGGGTGGGAAGGGAAGGATAAGGGGATTAAGGGGCATTATGATTAGCACACATAATGTGGTGGGGAGCACTGGGAAGGCAGTACAGCACAAAGAAGACAAGTAGTGACTCTATAGCATCTTACTATGCTGATGGACAGTGACTGTAATGGGGTATGTGGTGGGGACTTGATAATGGGGGAAATCTAGTAACCACAGTGTTGCTCATGTGATTGTATATTAATGATACCATAATAAAAAAAAGAAATTAGTCTGATTTTCTTCGATGGTTCCTTTTTAGGAGTTTTTCTTTTTGGATTTCTGTGGATTTCATCTGTATGAGTGTAAATTTCTTTTTGTTTACTCTTCTTGGCTTTTCTTTGGCTCCTTCTGTTTGGAGATTGATGTGTTTCAAGTTTATGGAAAATGCAAAGCCATTATCTCTTCAGATATTACTTGCACCCGTTCCCTTTCTCTGTTCTCTTTGGAGCTCTGGTTAACTGTGTGTGAGACCTTCTCAAATCTCTTAGCTTCTCTTCTACCTATTTTTTCTATGTGTGAACTCTGGATATTTTCTTCTCATTCTTCTTCTAGTCCATGAATCCTCTGTATCTCTGCTACTATTTTGCTAAACTTATTTACTGTCTCTCAAATATTATAGTTTTCATTATAGAAATTGTACTTGAATTGTTTTATTGTAGTTATTATAGGCTTTTAATTTTATCCTTTGAAAATATCTTCAACCTTTTTTATATGTTTAAAAAGCAAAGTTGTTTTGTAGTCTACATACAGAAATTTCAGCATCTGATGTTTTTCAAGCCTATTTTTTTCCAGTTTTCCTCATGAAGACTCTCTGTGGTTCTACTTTATCTATCATGCTGGGATCCCCCAGAGAAGGCTTTGAAGCTTTATCTGGGGCACTATTGTCCCTCTCATTCTTATTTTTCAGTTCAAAAATTTATTAATTTTATTAGATTTTTATGCGCTATAGAATCCTCTCAGCCCTCAGCAAGGACTGTTCTGTTAACAAGTACTGTTACAACAAGATTCCGAAAAACAAATTTTATTTTTCACTGATATCCTCAGATTAAACTCTTCTCATTCTATCTTCTTTTTCTTACAAAGCTACTACCTTCATCTGGAAGAAGAGATGAAAACGATCTGTTTCCATGACCCTCAGCTTCTTACCTAAAACCCTCTGACAGGAAACATTTTTTATGACATCACTATTCATTCCTATGGGAGTAAGAAGAGTATGTCTTGTTCATTTAATGAGGCTTGGCAAGCTTTTGTTCAAGGCTTAGACATATGCTCTAAAAAGCCAATTATCTTAGTCAGGAGATATTGTGATATTAGGACAGAAATTCACTGAAACTGACTCAAGGAAAAGAGGGATTAATTGTAAGAATACATGGCAATATTATAGAATCCAATTGTTGGAAATACAGCCAGGTCTCTTGAAAGAAAGTAATCAGGCAGCTATTTTTTCCATTTCTTTCTCTCTCTCTTTCATCATAGTCCCTTGTCTCTATTCTCTGTGCATCTCTTTCATTCTCCTGATCTCTTATTTCTCAATGACATATGGTTAAAATGGCTGCCAACTCAGAAACTTTGTGTGCTTTTATCTCCAAAGTCCATCACCATGTAATTAATAGTTTCTGTGTCTCTTAATTAAAATTCCTGAGAAAGAGTTGATTAGCTCAGCTTGGGTTAGGTGTCTGTTCCTGGTCCAGTGTGCTGTGGCAGACAGTGAGGTCGTCTGGTCTAAACCTAGCTGCCAAAGCATGGATGGGAGACAGAGTCTCTTAGATGGTGGTGTGGATGGAGAGGTAGAGTTTGGCTTTTCAGTATGTCATCATACTCATTGTTCTAGAATGGAGAGAGATTTATCTACTTTTAAAATACACAAAGTACTCGATTCAATTATTTCAACATATATACTAAGTGCAGGGATAGGCAGGTTATTATTATTAATTGACTTATAGATCGCTGTATTTTTTGGTTGTTGTCCATTGCTGATTCAATGCTTCAGTCTTACCCTCTTTGGCCACATAGCTGTAACGTAAATCAGATTAAGAGTTATCTTTTCTATGTGTGTTTTTTAGTCACTGAGTTCCAGGCTGTGGCTTTGCTTCCTTTCTGATCTTTCAAAATTATTTTCTTCTATTCTTTCTAGTCTTCCAAAAAATGGAGGAGGGTTGCTTTCCCCCACATAGGGATATGTGTCTGCTAAAATACATATCATCTTTGAAACTTTAGAAGCAGTCAAACATGACACCCACTTTGAAGGTTCCCCTCTCTCATAAGAAAAGGTACACACCTTGGTGGTTCTCCCTGGAAACGATCTTGTTCCTGTGTCTAATAAGCAGTGTTTTGTTCTCGTAAGCATTTCTCTGCTAAGGAGTCTGTGCACATCTACATATGCTTTTTAACCTTTTGGATAACCTCTTCTGTGACGTGCCTGGGCATATCCCATGCCAATATTTTTCTTGTTGATTTGCTGAATTCTTTCTATGTTCTAGATATAAGCTCAGTTTTATCTTCCATTCTATCATTTTTCAATTAAAGATATCAGTTTAACAAGAGACACTATTGTTTTCTGACCAAGTATCTTTATTTACTGTAAACAAATCATCTTTTTTTTTTGCCTTTTGGTTTATGCTATTTGTATAAGCAATCTTTCCTTGCTCTCAAGCTTTACATTTATATTTATCTTTTACAATTAGATCTTTAATCTTCCTGGAACATGGAGCTGTATTTTTCTCCCTATGTGAGCCAGTTTTTCCAACACCATCTGTTAAATAACTCATTGTTTTCCCCTGCTTTGTGGTGCCACCTTTGTTAATTACTGTGGAAAATCTTGTGTATCTAGAAAACAGTTTAACATAGCAATTATTCCTCAACAAATTTAATAGGACTTATCTATAAGACCATCTAAGACTGTGGCTTTGGGCTAATTACTTTATTCAAGTTTTCAATTTTTTGTGAGCAATTTGTCCATTTATATATATTTTTCTATGAGTTTAGTTTCATCTAACTTTTCAAATTTATTAGTGTATGTACATTGAACATAGACATCATAATGATCTTACTGTTTTTATAATCTCTGTGGTATCTTAATTATTCATCATTTTATTATGTATTTTTAAAATAAGCATCCTCTTTTTTCATTGATCAATGTCACTAGTAGCCCTTTTCTTTAATAATTTTGCTGTCAAAGACTAAATATTTGGTTTCATTCATCTCTTTTTTTGTTCTGTATTTCATTTATTTCTTCTCTGAAGCTTATGTCCCTCTGCAATACATGTTTGATGAGTTATTTAGAACATTCAGTTCTGCTCTAGAAGGCAAGGAGAGTGAATGAGCAGTATGAATAATATGTAGGTTATGACCTATGAGATATAATAGACATAGGAGAAACTGAAGAGAGCATATATGTATTTAACACAGACTATAGGATATGGAGGAACCACAAGACATCAAGTATCTGTGATACACTAAAGATACAAAGGCATACAATTCCCTAATACTGATGATACTCTACATGTACATGAGACTTCTAGGACACTTCTAGAATAATTAACAAAGGTGGCACCACAAAGCAGGGGAAAACAATGAAATCGATGGTGTTGGAAAAACTGGCTCACAACAGGGAGAAAAATACAACTCCATGTTCCAAGGAGATTAAAGATCTAATTGTCAAAGATATAAATACAAAGCTTGAGAGCAAGAAAAAATTGCTTATAAAATAACATAAACTAAAACGCAAAAGAAAAAGGATGAATTTGTTTACATTAAAATAAAGATACCTGGTCAACATGGAATAGTGTCCTTTGATAAACTGGTATTTTTAATACTCATGAGATTAAATATGCCACCTGTGATGATGTCTATTCTAGCTCTTGTGCCCTCTGCCCAAGAAGTGCAGATAAAACACACAGCTGTTAACTACAGTTGGCAAGCTACAATTGTAGCCATGGGCACTTAGCCTGGTCTGTCTGTCAGAGCAAGTACTGTATGTCAGCCCTAGGCATTTTCCACCTCTGGGCCCCATTGCTCAGACTCCAGGTCTGGTCCTCACAGTCATATCTTCAGCAGGGGATGTGTGGCCCACAGAAGACATGTGGGCACTAGGGATTCAGGTAGTGTGGTTAGCCCACCCTACTAGTACTCTATCCTAAGTGTGCTAACCTACACCATCATTCCCAAGCTTCTCACCGAGTGTTTTTAGTTGATTAAATAAACTGGATGATTTGGGCATCTTCATTTGGTCTCTGAGCCTTTCTGGGCATGACCTCTGAGACAGTGTGCCTGATAGTGTATCTGGAGGGATTCTGTGGCATCAGGGTTATTTCTCACATAGCACTCTTCCTTCTTGTTTTTTTTTTAACTGTGTTGATCACCTTCTTGTTTGTTCTTAGATAACTATATCTAAAATGTAGGGTCATTCAAGGAACTGCCTTAGGTGTGTCCCACAAATCTAGAGATGTAAATAGCATTAATATGACTTGAATAAAAGGTAGTCACCATTCTGTAATTTGTAATATTCTTTTAAAAGCAAGGGTTATATAGAAATATTTATTGTTTCCAACATCAGATTGTTTAAACTACAATTTTTAAATTAATTTCTAATTGTATTGCATTGTGGTCAGAGATCTTCTGAGTGGTATCAGTCCTTAGGCATTAATGGAGGTTTCCTTATGGTCTTAAAATATGGCTGTTTTGTAAATATTCTGTGTGTCCTCCAAAGAACACATGTTCCCTGTTTATTGAGCATAGAGTTTGATATATTTTCAATAGCTTGGAGTTTGGTAGTTGTATTTTCCAGATATTTTTATAACACTTATAATATTTTATTTGCTTGATATATCAGATTTTGAGACAGGTATGTTAAACTCTTCAACTGCAATTGGTAAATCATCTCTTTCTTCCTGAAGTTCTCCAGTGTTGCTTAATGTAATTTGGAGCTGTAGTTAAAGATTCATATGAGTTTACAATGATTATAATTTCTTGTTCAATTATTGCTTTTACTAGTACATAATTTATTTTCTGTCCTTTGTGACTTTTTGTCTTACATTCTCTTCAGTCAGATATTAAGCAAGGGCCCCACATTTCTTTTGGTTCATATTGCCATAGCATAATTTACCCATCCATTTTCAGTGTTTCATTTTTTTGATGTCTTATTTTTGTCTCGATGGTTATACCCTGTGGAGCTTTATTTTTTAATCCAATATGAAATTTTTTTTCATTAGTGACTATGACTGCTTTATTATGTTTAATGTTAAGACTGTTTCAGACAACTTAAGACTCACACTCCTGTTTACTTATCCATCTTACTTTCCTAATATTCAAATCTCTGTCTCCCCAGAAGAGAAAAGCTTTAGCCTGGTTGCTTGTCATATTGATCTTGCCCCATTCTTGTCAGTATTACCAAGAATCTTAATGTGGAGTATTTATATGTCCATCTTGGAATTTGTCCTTTTTAAGGTCTTTTATTTGCCTTTAATTCTGGAAAACTAAACAAATATTTCTTTATATATTTCCCCTTCCCCATTTACAATTTTTGGTCTCCTCTGGGCTTCCTGTTGTCCAGCTATTGGCACTTGTACCTCTGTCTCTCTTTTCCATTTTCTGTCTCTATTTTTTCCTGCATCTTGTGGGGAAGATTTCTAATCAGATCTCCTAACTCATTAATTCATTTTTAAACTGTGTGCATCTTACTAATTAACTGTTATTCATGTCAGTTATTGCATACAGAATTATTTATTCCAACTATTACATTTTCATAACCACTATTGCCACTGGGTTGTTTCGTATTATTTCTTGTTCTTTCTGATTGCTAATATCTTTATTTATGTCCTTCTGCATACATCTTCAAGCTTACTTGAAATTCTTCCTCAGCATTTCCTGATCACTCTGGGAGGCTGTGTGTGCTGTTTAGGTCATTGGCTCTCCTTTGGAATAGTTGTATTGCTGAGATGTCTAATTATCTTGGACTAGGAGCTCTTGTTCCTGAAGCGATTGGCAGCTACTGTCTCCTGGGGAATGGCCAAAGGCCAGGCCTTGGCTTTGTGGATCCTGGCAAACTTAAGGAGAATGGAGGCAGTCCGTCCCAGGGTGAAGACCTAGTCACCGTAGAACTATCTTAGATCTCTCCTTGTGCTGCTGCTCTACCAGGAGAACTTAAACTCAGCCATTTGCTCACAGAGTGAAAGTACTGGGATGAGGCAAACACGCCAGGTATAACCCAACAGAGTTGTGGGATTGGAGAAGAAGGAAGGGGAGAAATGAATACACAGGGTGGCTATTTAATGCATCCTTAATTATTTTCATGAACCCCTTAGTCCCTTAGGGCTTCTGTGGGGCCCTAAGAGTACCCTGGGGACCCTGGGATCGGCAACAAGGCCTGTTGTTACAGGTGTGGTCCCAAAGCAGCGCAGAAGGGGCAGAGAACGCAATGAACCCTTCCACCAGCCTATTCTTTATCGCCTGTGGCTTCTAGCTCTTCACCAGACTGCCTGCACCCTTCCTCACAGTAAGGACCCTGGTTCAAGAAGCCTAAAGTTTCTCATTTTTATTTCTTCTGTCATTTTCCTTTTTTTTTCATTAACTACTAATTCCTGATGCATGTGTCCCCTGTTTCTATACCTTCTCCAGGGTTGATGTCTAGAGAGGAAGCCAGCAGCCCTAACCAGCTTGCCATCTTGGCTAGCCCTGCAGTTCCTCTATGCCTCTTCTTTCTTTGCTGTCTGCCTCTCCACAGCCTGGGCACCTGGTTACATGGATGAGGGAGTGTTCACAGTCATTCCAATCTTATCTATTCAGCCCTCAATTTTGAAAACCACTAAGTGGAAAGCTTACTAGCAACAGTGCTAAAACAGCCCTAGCTGCTCTCACTCAGCTCTTCAGCAGGCCTCAAATTCAGAGTGCTGCATACATTGAGACCATGGGAAGTTTCCCCAAACATGTTTTATCTCCTAAATATCTGTACAAAGACCACATTTAAGGGAAAAAGCTTCAAGCCAGCTGTGTGAAAAAATCTCTGCCTAGAGACAGAAATCAGCACTGGAGAAAGAAACCCTTCAAACTATAGAAAGGTGAATTTTACAAAGACCACTCCTATTTGAAGGAATTTAGGGACCATGAATTATGTTAATTTTGGACCAAAAAAGATACATGTTGCAAACAATCCCTGTGCTCTCAACCAACAGGAGAAAACTATCTGGCATCCTTTAGAGTTGAGAGGGAACAGTCTTGCTTTGAGAGGCAGGGTGGTGTAGGGAAGCCAAGAGGGCAACTTAAAAGACAAGCACTCTTGATTCAAATCCTAGCTCAGCCACTTACTAACTGTGGCCCTGTGGTGCACACATTATGCAATTTCTCTTCTCCTTACTTTGCTCATCACTACTATGGGGATGAAAGCAGGCTTACTTGTTCTAAAGAATAGTTAAGCTAATATCTATTAAGTCTATTTATATAGACTACAGTGTCTAAATGATTGGCATTTCTTTTTCTTTTTCTTCTCAAATCACCTCTGTTTACAGGATGTTTGCCATAACTTTCAGCCCCACAATATCCCTTTGCTGATGACAGTAGGCAGAAGCTATAATGCAAGGGTGCAGAGGAGAAGTGCTTGCTCTCCTGAGAAGAACTTCCTATCCTGCTGTACAAAGACTTCAAGAGTTTGCAGCTGGGCGGATGTTTAGGTTGTAGGGCTCGTGACCAGTGTGACACACCGGTGGGCTAGCTAGTTTTCATCAGCCAGTCTGGCAGGGATGGAGACACATTTCTTCATCTATTCTAACTTTTTTTTTCAAGAAAACATCCAACTGGTTTCACTGAATTTCTATTCAGCACTTCACTTACAATACTCTGAGATTTTATTTGGAGGCAATTTCTCCAAATTAAAATAAGATAGTAAATCTCTAAAGTAAAGGAGGCTGCAGTGACATGCAATGGCATTGCTGGCCAGTCAGCACAGAGCAAGGACACAGTTTGAGTCTCACGACAGGGTTTCTGGAGAATGGACACTGATCACCGAGCGATCTAAGACACTGGCTAGCCAACGCTTAAGGTAATGGAAATTCTTGCAAATCTTTCCGAGATGCTTGTTATTCCAAATGGAGGAAATTTGATAGTAGAAATTCTTTATGACCCAAGGTAGTTTGCAGTTGCAATATCTGTGTTTTCTCTCCTTCGGGACTTCATATTATTCACAGATATTAAACAGATGTTAATTCTATGTCCAGGAGAAAAAAATCACCAGAAAGGTACTTGGTTCTTATTTTTCAAATGTGGTTGTTTTACCTTCCTTTACTCTCACATGCACTTATTATCATCCTTTTCCTTTATGTTTCCACTTACTGTTTCCCCCACCCCTGCATCCCACAGGTTATCCATGGATTAGGTTCAGTGAAATCAATTTTATATAAACTTAATCTAGGAGTGAGCCATCTTGTCTCTATCTCACAATCACAAATGGAGTTTCCTTCTGTGTTTACCTGATTGCTTTTTCTACATTTGGCTTCTGATCTTCCTTCTTTATGAATAATCTTATTCTAAACGCTAAAGGGTCAATTCCTATGTTAGACAGTTGAATTGTAATCTAGCCAAAGGACAAATCACTATGTTAGACCTTGTTGTTAAGAAAATGGGTCCTTGCTAAACCTTTATGCAGAGATCTTGTCTTGAGAATGTTTCTTGTACTTGAGTTATCCTACCCAGCACTTGTGGGGAGGAAAGATTGCACTCAGCTACCACCTCCAACCATGTGTCACTTTGCTCTCCCAGTCCAAAGATATCAGTGTTTGTAGTTTTAGGGTAATGGTTCACTTAGTAGGTTTTAATTTTTACCATTAACACAGGAAAGAAGCAGTCACCACTGCACAAGGAAACTTTGCCATGATAGCTACTATTACATATTTGTTGTATAGCTGAATGAATGAAAGGTGTATGAAATGTCTGTTGAATCAATCCTAGTGAATGAAGGAATGAATGAGAAGGAGTGGAGATCCATGATGACAGCATTTCTGTCACTTCTTTTCCGTTATCTTTCCCTCCTTCAGGAATCATCATACCCATGTGCATTCAGAAACCTGTTTTGGATCACTTTATAGTAGGGATCAATGCAGGTGGGCAGCTGAGTTCAAGTTCTTCTGAGTTCAAGTTACCCAGATTTCATGGTGTGATGGGAAATTACTTTTGCTTTTTCAAGATCACAGAGTCATTTTATCTATTTGTATTGCCCACTGTAACACAAGGTAAAGATGTAGCCCTTATGTATCCTTTCTGAACAAGTTCTCTAGATCTCACGCATACTGTGAAGAACCTACAAATTGTTCTTGTTCCCCATTATTAGTCCATCGCAGTTCTCATTTAATCCTCATTTTTTCCATTTCAAGCTTTCCAGATCGGAAAATCTTCCCAATAGTGGCCTTTCTGCATTCTAATGATATTTAATTAGTTGCCTTTTTTCCAGCCTTAGTTTCTCCCCCAAACTATATTAAAAATCAATGATTGTAACAATTCTAATGATCTGATGTTGGTCAGTTCAAGTCTGGTCCCAGAATAATGGGGGAAAAAAGCCAGAAGCAATAAAATGATGTGTTGTTTTCTTGCTCTAGATTAGTTTGCTGTGCTTCCCCAGATTTTCAAGGGCATGAGAACTGTGTTTTGGAGTTTATAGTTAAATGGAGATTGAAGATGATTACACTGACAGATACAATCACCTCGATGTTTTGGCATAGGATGTTCTGTCCTATTCTTTTGGATTATCTTTCCTTCTTTCACAGTGCAAACAAGATGGGATATTAGCAGCCTGTGCTGAAAAGAGAAAGAGAATGTGGAATGAGCAGGAGACAAGATGAATGAATGAAAAGATGGAGAATGTATTTCTTTTGAAAAATATGCAAAATACACCTTCTTGCTTATAATATACTCTGTATTAATTTATACATATACATAGCATAAGCATTTCACATAATTTTGGCACTATGTATAATTCTACAGTAAGCTGTTTCATTTTATTCAGCCCCAACTGTATTATCACGATAGTATCTAGAATATTTCAGCAATATATTATCACATTTGTACTAGAGCTGCCAGAAATACTCTGTTTTCCATGTTTGTAAACAAAAATAGGAACACTACTACATAAACACTGTGATTGGAAAAATACTTTCTTTTCAACAACTCCCTTACTTTCTGTAAAGGAGACTTAAGCTACTTTTGTATCCAAAATTCATTTTCACTGAAGGAACATAATTTTGGGGGGGTGCACTAAATATGTAACTGGAACAAATCAATTTTTGTTTTTCCACAACCACATCACTTCTGAAAGGCAGTGGCATATAGACGAGATTTGGAGATTTGGAGGGTTTCAATGTATCTCCTCATTTAGCATACAAATTAAATAACCGTAACTCTGATTAGCATTGCAAATTAGAAAATTAATTCCAGGTGCCAGTGATGATAATGGGTTTATTCAGGAATTTTTGAAGATTTTATACTGAGAAAGTAAAGAGAGATGTGGGAATATAATATTGGGTTTTAATGAGAAACTCTACTTTTACTTTAAATGAATTGGTGTATGGTTAAACTTGTAGCAGTTACATTTTTCCCTCTTCTGCTTTGCTAATAGCACACAAGAGGTCAATTGCAAACTGATTTCTAATTAGACCTACTGAATGTTCCTGGAAAAGACTGAGATCTTGTTAAGCTTTGAAGCTGGGTGGAAGGCAGTTAATGGAGTTATATCGAGTCTTTTAATGACCAGTCTTAAGCAAATTTATCTTTTACTGTTAGATAGCACCCAAGGGCAAGAGGTAATCTGCTTTATAAACCTCGGAGTGATTTGCTTTATAAATCCTAGAGTTTAGGAAAGTGGGGGACATATATTTTTAGCAGTTTTGTGAAAAATTTAGTGATGGATTCTTTGTGACCTCCCAACTGGTAAATGTCAGTGACCAAAGCTTATTCAACCAGAAGGCCAGTTCTTTACAGCAGTGAGGGCCTGCCCCATTGGCAGGATTACCAAAACCACACTGAGCATACGATATTAATAAACCAATTACAAAATCGGCCCATCTACTGTTTCAAGCAAATTGACTCTAAATTTCTTTTTCATTCAAAGCATTAGATCTTCCTGCCAAATGCAGGCCTTCTCCCCACACACTCAGTCATCTCTATATCAGAAAGCCACTTTGTCTTGCAGAGGCCATGTGATTTGTGCAGTTTGCACTGTGTGGATGGTAAAACATCTGGATAACATCAGAATTGATTGAAATTAAAAAAAAATTAAAAATTGGATTCATAGCCCAATACAGAAATATTCGAATTCAAAGTCTAGAGTTAAAAAGAAAAATATTGACAGTGATTTTAATTTTCCAAAGGTATAAATGGCTCAAGATTAACAAGGAGCACCCTGTTGCTGAACTAGGTCAATTTAGTCGTGTTTTTCTTATTAGATACTTTGCTTGCATGACCAAGACATCTGCAACTCAGTCCTGGATGAAAGATGGGAGTTCACAAGTGTTGCAGAGGGAGACTCAATGCCTAGACTGTCTCCCACAGCAATAGTACCAAGAATAACTTTCTTCAGAATCACTATGGACAAATTCACTTAATAATTCATCACAGATGATATGTTTGGCTCCTGGGAGGATGGGAATCACTGTAGACGCATGGTCGGTCTGTCTCCCAGGGGGTGAGGGCTCAGTGGTCATGGCGCTGAATGTGCTTCGCAGTCAAGCGCAGGACTCTTGCTCTATGATCTCCAAAGCGATGACCTCCGCGCCCTCGTCGTCTAGGTTGTTGGCGGCTTCGTTCCTCGGCTCCTGGTGGCAGATGTAAACGGGGATGTCGCCGGCCTCCGCCACTGCAGCGATGGCAACAGAGCGGCTGTTGCTATTGCTCCTCCCCCAACGCTGGTTCCACTGGGTTTTAAGCTGGGCCCACTGGCGCTTCACGGCGGTCTGGACCTGGAAGAGGAAAGGGAGCCTTGTTTTCCTATGAAATGACCTGAGCCAACTTTAGGGGCACAATTCTTGGAGCTTTCCAGAGGGTAAAGGAGGCTGAATTGTCATTCTGGTCTAAAGGGCCGTGTGGTAAACACTGGCTGTGGAATATACCATATTGGGAGAAGAATTTGCAAACTGGAGAACAGAATTATTTGCCTAAACTGCCCTCTCAGGATTATTTGCTATTTTGAGCAAAGGTGTCTTGTTAGCTCTAGTGTCCACTGAAGGCACTTTAATTTGGTTTTACACTCAATATGGCATACTGTCCTATCAGGGAGAAAGACCGCAAAAACTTTTTATCTGCTACCACCTCTCTAAGGCAGAAGCTTTTATCTAAATCTACACATTACTGGTCATGAAAATATATATGTAAACCATAGCACAGTTCTGGATTTTATGATAGTGGCCTCATGCTGTTATTTTCCTTTATCCAACATGACTTGAGATGAGGTATGCCAGATAAAAGTCTGGTTGATGGAGTGGCAACCTCATCAGAATAAAATTTCTGTTTCCTTCTATTGAAAGATTTCTAATATGTAAACAGATTCCCCAAACTTGCTTTAGAAATATGATATAACGTTTACAACGAACACAGGAGGAAGCTAGTTAGGAACCTCTAAATGTGAAAACCACAATGACCACAAATGAAAACAACATCACAAGTAGTAAGTTTGCTCGCCCAGCTCTGCCTTTGATAGAACTGATTGGTCGCTAAGTTCATTCTTCCTCTGGGCTCCTGACTTCTTGCATTTCTCTATAGTTGAATAAAACTAAAAAGTAAGAGATTGTTGCTACTAAATCTCTATAATTTTTGAGAGTTTCTGTTGCTCAGTACATAAGATAGGCTTCTATACAAAATATTTGTATCATTTATCAACACATCCTTAGTTTCTTTCATTGCTAAGTTTGGATGTAACACCTCCACATTGTGGGGCCCATGAGGAGGAATCTGGAAAGAGTATGAGGTGAGATAAAGCATGTGACAGGTTAATTATGGGGCACCATTTCATCTACTTCACATTAATATGAATTTGAAAGAAGAAATAAACAATAGCACAACCCCTGGTTATACAACCATATGCATGATATAAGGTGGAATAGTTTCTGTGGTAAATGCATTTTTTTCTGCATACAGTAGAGTAACAATCATTCCAGATAATTACTAGCATTTGTCGTATAATTTTAAATATTTTACTCAGGAAAAGACATCACAGTCAAATGATTCATTGAAAAGCAAATCAAGAAGGTAGGAGAGTTGTAGCTGGAGAGGTTCATCTCTATACAGCAGAGCAGCTCTAAAGCTCCAGATCAGAATAATTTGGTGATTTGATAATTCAGAATACTAGTCTTTCCAAATTACTAAGGCAACAAACTATTTTGTTTTTAAGTTTTTCAGTTTTTGAGGGGAGGTGATGGGTGCTTGGGTGGAAAACCACTTTGTATCTTATTTTATTTAAAAGACAAAAACTTTTAAGTGCCATGGGTGAGCTGTGTGCCATGCAGCTGAACTTTACAAGACAAAGACTTAGAGGAGAACAAAGGGTGGCATGGAAAGCTTTGGCTACCATTTATTGAGGGCTTACCACATGCCATATTCAAGCACTTGGTTAGTATTAACTTACTTAATCCTCACAACAGCTCTGTGAGAAGGGCACTGCTGTTCTCTCTGCAGACAAGAGCTGAGGTTATGCCGCATGTCCCTGGCCAGACAACTGGAATGTGGCGCAGCCACAATCCCAGGTGAAGCCCATGGCTCCTGCCCATGCCGCCTGGCCACAGCCTCTACTGTGGCGCTGACCGTTAGGGTGAGAACTGAATTGAAAATACGACTGTTTCTTGTGGTCATTGCCCAGGCAGGATGGCAGCATCAACGGTGTGACCGTATGCTCCGAAGACTGCACTCTGGGTTTGAGGCCCAGGGCATTTGCTGCATGTTGTTTTCTTTAACTTCTTAGAGTTTCCTCCTTTATAAAAAGGGGACCATAACACTAAATCAAAGAGCTACTGGTAAGATCTGTTGAGGTTATTGAAATCATCTAGCATGCTTCTGGTGCACAGAAGCAGAGATTTCCTTTTCTCCTATGCTCTCCCCATGCTGACCCTCATGGACTTTCCAGTCAATGTGACTGGACTTGAGGGTCAAGTGTCTCCCTTATCATTATCTAGCACTTTAAGGTTCCTGCTGGCTTGGTTCTCTATTAGAGCTATTTACTGGTTGAAATGGATTCATGCAAGTGGGTTGCCTCTATGGTTTTCTGAGCACATGAGTAGAAGAGGTACGAATATAAGCTGTAATATGGCTAGAGAGAGAGGATGAATTGGAGGAAGGGAAGAGGTATAGACGAGGAAGACTGGAACAGTAAGGAAGAAAATCAGCTAGGACAGTTTATCTACATCTAGTGCTGAATAACTGAGCATCGACTTGTTTGTTAACACTTCGAGACATTTCCATCTAAAGTCAAGGCACACAGAGAAGACCAAGTCTGAGAGATTAAGTCCTTTTTCTCTTTCTAATCAAAACAATGTGCCCCTTCACACACTTTGGCTTCTTGCACTCAGCTGTTGCCATTCAAAGTAGCAATGGGGTGACATACTCCAAATGGGATGAACTTAGGGTTGGTTATTCCCTTCGGGAGAAGGAATTCAATCCACATCAGAAGTGACCTGAAGTCTTGGCCAATGGTTTTATCCTTCAGCTTATGTACTAAAAATGCTTCCATTTTTAGCCACTCAGCCAGGCACATACAAGAAGGATTTCGTGCCCAGTAAGACCATTTGGACACCAGGCACAGAAATGCTGCCGGTGGGAGGATGGAAATTCCCATCAGTCTTTTGCTTTTGCCTGAATTGGCTCATCTCTTTGTCAGAATGGTTCTTAGCCACTTCTTGCTTTGACTTAATTCTCCAAAAGTAACAAACTTCTTGTCTGTCTCCACCAGCTATATCATTTCTTCCCATTGGGCCTCTGCTCACTCTGGTCCCTCTGCCTCGAATGCCCCTCTCCCAGCCTTCATCAACACCCAAACTCCTTTTTCAGGACTCAACATTGCTGTTATCCTCAGGAAATCTTTCTTCACCCCCTAATATAGAGTTAGTAGTCTCTTTTCTGTGCTCTTGTTGTACTTGTCCATATAATCATTATTGTCTTTCCTATATTATAATCATTTGTTATGTCTGTCTCTCTCTCCTTTTGTACAGTGAAATCCTTAAGAGCAGGAACCATGTTCATCTTTGTATTCCCAGAGATTGTCAAGCTGTTCAGCATGCAGCAGTTATTCAACAAATATTTGTTGCGTGATTTTCAGTACCCATTCTAGAATGGGTTCATAACTCTTTCAGTCAAGAAAATTATCATCCATAACTATATGATAATTAGTGCATGGGTATCCAATGGTGTAAAGGTAGGGGTACTGAAATGTAGCATGAACGTGAGGGAGAGGCTGGCTTTCTTTCACGGAAGTATAAAACCCTGCATTTTGTTATATAGGATAACTGGTTTTTGAGAACTTGAATTCCTTCCTGAGGTGAACTGTTAGCCATTGGATCATCTACAGGTGTCACTATATCCTCTCTTGTGCCATCATATATGTTTTTGGGGATTGCTCTTGAGCTCCAGTGGGTTGCTACTTTTGGGAATTATCAGAAGCAAATTTGTTGTTATATCTTTTAGAGCTGCATCACTTGTTATACTGCACCAGTAACCAGCTGGGGAAGTGGGAAAGACTGTCACTGGGTAACATCACCCCACCTTTCCATCCTTTTCTACCTGTAAGATCACTTCACTGGTTGTCATTTGATGCTATGAAAAAACCAGAGAACTTTGGGTCAAGAAACCAACTCTTCCCACATGAGCCAGGAAATCTTGGGCAGGATAATTAACTTCTCTGAGACTCCTTTCTTCAGTACAACTCTTCTACCTCACCCAGCTGTCTGAGGATTAAATTGTTACAATGGGTATCAAAGTGGCTTCTAAGCTTTTGAGTGCCCATACAGGGAGGCTACGTTATTATTCCTATTCCTATACTATATTATTCCTGTTAATATGGCAGGATGCTGACCTCAAGTCTTTAGACTAAAATGAAATCGTTGTGTCCTATTTTCTTCCTTTTTCTTTTTTTGGAAGACGGTGATGCAAAGAAAGTAAAAAGAACTCTTGGTTACAGTTTCTTATACATTCTAGACTAAGTCTCCACAAAGAATGGTCTATAGCCTGTGATCTATCACCCTTCCTGGGAAATATCTGATGCTGAAGCAAATGAAAGCGTTTCTGCACATTGTAGTTTGCACTGGGGAAAACGGGGAATTT
The DNA here is from genome assembly GCA_032199065.1 of Smutsia gigantea. NCBI lineage: Eukaryota > Metazoa > Chordata > Mammalia > Pholidota > Manidae > Smutsia > Smutsia gigantea. Next base: position 23,142 of record JAVSCE010018905.1, read on the forward strand.
AGGTCTTTGGGGGAAAAGGAAAGAAAACTCTCAATGGGAAGATCATATTTTTCAAATACAAATGCATTTATTAAAGGCATTAATGAATAAATAGTTCAGCCTCTCCTCTTCCATCTCTCCCTTCATCCTTCATACCATTCCCCAAGATCCTGCACTTCCCCGTCTAGTTTCTGGGCTTTTGCTTTGTAATCTGTGCAGCGGGGAAAGCTGCAGAATTTCAGAGAGTGAACCTGCTTTTACATCATTCAGAAAGGATTGATTGATATGAAACTGGTTACAAGCTGAATCTATCTGCCAAAATCTACCCATCCCTACTGAGTTATACTTTTGCATAACACATGAGAATATTTTACTTTTTGTCATGTAATGAAATTCCTTAACATCTTCTCAAGTATCTAATTAATATCTAAATTGCCTTCTCATTCTCTTTTGGACGTTGGATTTGGATTCCTGTGCAGTGTATTTTCCTGTTGAGATGAGCCAAGAGGTGGAGTGGCTTTATTTGGGTTGTAATCTCTTTAAATGTAAGTTTTTAAATGCCAGGTTTATAGTCTAGGAACCACCAAATGCTCTGTTGAGGAATTAGGAAATAGACTACGAGTTCAGCATAATTTTGGAGAAGCATCGTCCCCAGACAAACTGACAGTTTCCGTGGATTCAGCATCTCTCAAACACTAACATTGTGTTTAGAGCTAAAATGTACACAGATATTTAGAGGTGTCCCAGGCAGGCCGTTATAAGTTCACAGGGAGTTGGCCAAAGTGCCCATTAGACAAAAAAAGAAAAACTCTTTGTTTCCTCTAACCTGTCCTTTTAAAATAAGCCCCACTGGAGTGTGTATGCATATGAAGCACCCAGACCAGCTTTAGGCTGAGTGGTTGGAAATCTATTTTAATTTTTTAAAAGTATTACAGAAATAGTCATAGCCTTTTATAATTGTATTCTAGAATCATAGCCTATCCTTTTGTGCGGACATGACAATCTGCTTCAATTTGTAAAACACACATAAGAATAGGCCCTTAGCAACATGTAAATGACAGTTCAATAATTATAGTTTAATAAGGGCAATTATCTCCTACAATACCACACGTTGAACCTGATGCTGCTATGATCATAAGAATAAGGGCATTGAGTCTGTTTGAAAATGCAAAACAAAACAGGGAGACTTTTATTTCTCCTGAAAAGCATCAGATATGTTAGGAGTTGCCAATGAGATAAGTATAACATACAAAATTTTTGATTATATAAATTCATCATGCATTAAGAAAAACAACACAGATCACTTTACTTTTCCCTTGATTATTTGTTTGTTGCCAACATAAAAAATAGAGCCCTGGTCTGACAGCTTAAAAGACATAATTACTACTTCTGGCTCTAGTTTTAATCTGCTGTCTATTTGGGCCTCAGTTTCTGCATTTGTAAAAAAGAAAAGCAGGGTGGAATCTTTGTGGCTGGACTGGAATGTTTTTATCTTTGGCCTTTGTTTTCCCAAAACAAAAGACTGTAAGCTCCTTGTAAGCACCACCACCATACTGCTGAAGGGAAGGAGGGATGTATCCCAGAAGTTTGGAGTCAGGGAATGAAGACTTTAAGTCCCGCTCTTTCACACGGTCTCTTGCCACCAAGACTCGTCAGACCTGCTTACAATCTGAATTTAAGATTGAAACCGCAGAGTTTTGAAAACACTTTAAATGCACCTGAATGTTATAAAGTGATTGCATACTTTAGATGTTTTTAAATGGATCCCTATTAAGCCCTATTAATTAGATGCTGAGGGATACTTCTGAATATTATTCACAGAGTTGTCATTGATATATTTTTCACTCTTTTGAAGAACATGTCAGCAATATCTGTAGTTTTTATCACACGGAATTTGTATGCTCTATGGTTTGAGGTGATTGGGTCCTTGATGATTACACAATCCAGGCTTCCTAATTCCCTTTCACCACCTACTTTTCTATGTGTGGGGAAGATTTCTTGTTACAAAAGACAACCATAAATATCATCTGTAATAGGTTAATATGCTTGAAAATATTTAACTCTTGTTAAACATCCCCTCGCATCTCCCCCACTCATTAAGTGAAGGCCCTTCATTGCTTGAAGAACAAATTAGATTTTTTCTAGAGCCGTGGTTCTCAAAGTGTGCTGTCTGATCAGCAGTGTTAGTATCACCTAGACATTTGTTAGAAAGGCAGATCCTCAGACCTGTCCCAGTCCTACTGACCAGGAAACTGCTACAGGGTCCCAGCACTCTGCGTTGTAACAAACTTTCCAGCCATTCTGATACACACTTAAGTTTGAGAATACTGGTCTAGAACAAAGAAATTGCTTAGCTTTGACTCCCAAAGCTGACTTTCTTAAGTCTCTAAAAGGCAACAGAATTGAAAACCAGATTTTATTGAGTGAGAGAAAGAATTTCTAAATACAAAAGCTAATTTTTACATATGAAGTGAAAACCTGACTGGTCTGAAAACAGAATTTTACTAAAAGCCATAGCTTGGAGAACATGCAGGATGACACAGGGAGTGTCCCTTACAGATAGGAAGGGCAAGTGGTGAGTGCAGAGCCCTTTAACCTTGAGAGGAAAAGGAAAGAGATACGTAGAGTCACAAATGACCTTGCATTTCCCCTTCATGATGGGAATACCTGGGGAAATGGGGAGAAGAAAGCAAGCAAGGAATAATAGAAACACTCCAGTACAGTGGGTTGTTCCCTTTGATTCTGAGAGCACAGTTGTCAAATTGATTGCCCTGTAAAGAATTGTCACTTTGGCCTGGTACCATATCCAACATGGTACCTGAGCAGTGGAGTGGCAAGGGCTATGGCATGTACTACAGACAGCTTTGCAGCCCTTCAGAGTGCAAAGAGAGGAGCCCAAGCGGGCTTGGCTCTTCCTCAGGTGGCTGGGGAGAGACATGTCACTAGTGTATCAGAATAGGGCTGGGCTTGGTCAAGGGGGCTAGAGTGCAAGGATCTCTCCAGTCCTCAGAGGTGAGGGTGGCCACCATGAACTTCCACAGGGGTGCACCCAGCATACTACTTGGCAACATGTAGCACCTTCAGACAAAGGCTTTTTTGAACTAAGTATTTTCTAGAAGGACACTGTTGTAAACTCTTAGAGGTGGAATGGTCTTCAAGATGAGATAAGTTATAGCAAATCAAATTATAGTTTTCACACCAATTTGATACTGTTAAATTGAGATCCTTCTAATTACGCACTTTGGTCTACAAACTATTGTATCCACAAAGCTTGGGCAACAGCAAGAAGCATGAAAAAGGGAGAATGCCCCCCTGGTACTATCGCTCTCTCCATAGTTAAGCTGCTGCTTTGGGAAAACTGGGTGTTTTTATACCTGTAATAATCTTGCTGAGGTCCCTTAGATACCTTATAATTTACTGCAATGTTTGGAAGGCCAATGTGCACACTCTTGGAAGGGTTGTAAGAAATATTTGATGCATAAGCATGCTCTCAGAGTCATCTCCTGATTCCTATTCCTGTAATTCTCCAAATTCATTTTCTGCTTCTAGTTCATCCATTGGCTCTCTGCTCCATTTCCATAACAGGAATCACTGTTAGCATACAAATAATAAATAAAAATTAACACCTCCATCTTCATTGTACAGCTGACATATTAGCTAGATATCTGCTGAAACCTAATACTCAGCGAGGCAGAGCCCGATCACAATCTTCTCTCAGGTGCAGGTGGAAATAACTGCCTGCATATATGAGTGCCCTGCCTTGTGTAATGTTGTAAGACAGCATGTTCCAGAAGGCCCGCTGAGGCCCAGATGCCTAAACTCCATGGGGCCGTAAGAGTATATATGGCACAGCACGCAATTCCTACATCATTAGAAATGTCGTACCTGCCTCTTCCCCCTGTCATAGGATCTTAATTAAAATGGGGGTGGTCTTTGCTCAAAAAGCAGAGTTAACATACTGAAAAGAACTAGAAACAATTGTTAGGAGTACTTCTTGGCTTGCTTTCTATGCCCAACACGTCAAAGACAGCATCATGGATATGACACAGTAAACACTGAGTTACTTTTATGAATGCATCCAGTCCTCTTGTGTTTTCATGTTATGCCCCTCCTGAATCTGATTTTTATATTATTCCTGAATTGATATTATTTGCTATGACAAAAATGTTTTTGTATGCCACCTGGAACAACTCAAAAAACAGGGATATACATTTGCAAAAATTGATATAAAGATGAGGTGACCTAAGCCCTATTTATTTATTAGTTCTTACTATTCTTAAAAAAAAAAAAGGAAGAAACACTAGCAACTGGTAAGAGAAGAATGTCTTTTTATTTGTATCCCAGGCCTTCAGTCTAGCCCCTAACAATAGTTAATGCACAATATATTTTTGTTGAATAATGGAATGAGTTGATGGATGAAGGAAGGAATAAAATATACCAAGTGGGAGAGAATAGGAGACACAAAAATCTTGTGATGTGAGGACTGGAGATGAGTCACATATACCCACAAAACAACAAAACATCATAGGTTCTCCCTAAATATTGTTTAACTAAAGAAACAAAGAATAGAGAATCAATTAAATATCAATTGGTAATGGTTAGAAAATCCAATTACTAACAGAAAATACTGTGTTGATGTCTTAACAAAATGTGATTTGCCTTAGGATAGAATTATTCTTAATAGGAATTAATTTAAAATTATTACATATACTTTTCCATTAAAATTTATATGGTCCATAACTAGAGAAAATGTACTGATGAAGCTTTAGGGAGGAATCACAGGCATAATGCAATGCAGTTGTAGCTTTAGTTCATTTAACTAAGAATCAGGAAGTGTGGGTTCCACTCAAGGTTGTATAGGTATGATTGTGACATTGTGCAAGTCACATGATCTCTCTGGAATTTGGATTTCTCACTTGAAAGATAAGGGAGCTTTTGAATCATGTTCCCCGAAGTCCTAAAGTTCTTTGGTACAAATATAAACAGCTCTACTTTTATGTTTTACCAATTGGTTCCCAGGCAAGATTTCATTGGAAGAATGGGAACTCTGGCTAAAAACTCTGACTTTTATGGATCTGTACATTTTATTGATCTACTCAGATAACAAATTTACTTATTTGAGAGTCTTTTTTGAGTCTTAACTTCAGGGTGATTTTCGAAGTGTTCAGTAAGTGGTATGACAACTAGCTCCAAGCAACTGAAAAAGAAGGCTGTGAGCCAGTACACAGTGGCTGGATACTGGCTGTGCCCCTGGGAGGAGCGGGGTCTTCCAAAAGGATGGGGGCATGGCTTCTCTTTCTATGGGAATCCATAACTTTCACTGTTGCTGCTCAGGGTATTGGCCAGTTTAAGGTGGCCAGTTTAATCCAAGGAAATCAGAACTTAGCTGCGTGTCTGGATAATATCTGCAATTGCACCACACAAACATAAATAAGATTCAGCTTGCACTTGTGGAAAAAGCATGATTCTGCTAGCCATGAAACCCTGTGAGGTCCACAGCAGGAGAAGGCGAGCAAATGAAAAGTGTACCAAGCCCCTTTGGGAATTGTAAGGTCCTGGCTTTATATAAACAAGTGGTGGTGGCACGTGAAATACACACTTACCTCGTTGTTGCAGAAGCAGTAAATCACTGCAACGAAGAATCCCTAAAAAGGGGAGGAAAAACAGAGTTGAAATTATTTTGGTGAGCATTTTGCTGTTTAGTAATCAACATAAGTCGACAACCTAGAGAGGAACGTTCGCTACAGCAGCAGTAAGTCAAGGCTCCGTGAAAAACAATTACTCCCATTCATAGTCCGTGTTTCACTATCCACTATTCCATGAGAAATGCGCTTTTCTTCTTAGGATTCTATTGTTTGGCTAAAAGACAGTCCTGGTCAGTCTGGTTAATATATTGCTGCTTTAACATGGAGATTTATAGCAGAAGATGCCGATTAGAGTGGATTTGAAAAGAATTTTTGTACTTCAAAATGTTTAGAAACTGGGATCTTGCAGAGGTTAGTAGAGAAAACTTATGCAAGCTCCAGTGTCAGGGTGCACGGCTGTGGGCCTGACTGTGCCCTGCATCCTCATGGTGAACTAGAGCACCGCAGTACCCATAGCCCAGCTCATCTCTAAGGTAAGGGCTATGTAACCTCAGAGGTCTGGTCACTGCTCAGAAGATTCCTTGTGTCCAAGCTTTAATTGTCTACAGAAATGGCCAAAGTGATAGCTCAGATTATTACAACAATCCTAAACTTTATTTTTAGCTCTCTCTATATTGACCTTCTATTTCACATTAAGCCTCAGCAGTAGAAAACAAAACTACTTTGAGATTTATGACTGAGACAGCAAAATGCTGGCCTAAGAGCCTGCAGCAGATGCACCTGTGTCCCTGGATCCCTGGCCCCTGGGTGGCTTTCAGGATTGCCGGCACTGTGCCCTCAGCTGGGCTTTGGGGCCGGGCACAGTGAACGCAAAGGGGGCAGCCAGTCTCCACTCTTGGGTGGCAGACATGGGGCACTGGGACACCCCTGGGGAGCCTGCTCTTCTCTCCCACATGGGGAAAGAGCTGGATAGATTTCCCTCTACAGTTCTTGAAGCATCATGGATGGCGTCCTGACATCCCTCTGACAAATGGTGACAGAGCAGGAGACACGGCTCGCTCTGTGCAAATCCAATATGCCTCCTGGGAAAACTGATACAGTGTGTATTTTTGAAAGGAGGGTAACCAGGGGGAATTTGCCTGGATGGGATCTGCTGAGGGGCCTGGGAGCAAAGGGAAAGCAGAAGAAACACAGTGCCTCACAAAACCTAGTTTCCTTCACAGTTGTGGCTGGGCCTGTTGACTTGTAGGCTGTAAGCTACGAGTTTTAGATCATGGACTTTGGAGTTCTATCTCCTGACTTTGCCACTAACCAGAAAGATTCTTTTTCCTTATCTGTAAGATACATTTCCTTATCTGCAAGAGCAAATCATGCAGGTCAGTATACCACTTCAAGACATCTATTTTCCTCAGTTCTTATTTATCCAGAATAAATAACCATGAGAAACTGCCTGGGAGGAAGTATATTTGCTCAGCTTTGCTGGAACCCTGAGCATCAGCAGAACCAAAGATCCTTTTCAGACCCGAATATTTACCCAACACATTACAATGCTTAATAAGTGGTGGCTATAATTATCTTTATTTTAGATTAGATAACGTGAGAATGTCAGCTACACCCATTCTATGGGGTCTAACATTGTTGGAATGGCTAAACTGATATCCTAAGGTCCTGACCTTTCTAATCAGGTCAGATGAAATAACTGGAAACTGGATTCCAGTTTAAGAGGGATATAGCTTCCAGCTTGGGGTCCACTGGAGGCATTTCATACTGATAAAAACATCTGCTGCTCTGCCCTGTGTTTTCATGGCATTAGTGACTATGTTGATAGTAATCCAGGTTGGGAACTACTGGCATTAGTTATGTTGGCCTTTAAAACTCCCCTCAATGAAGGAAAAACAAACGTGGTGCTCAAAATACTGGGAAGGGGACGGGAAGGACAGGTCACAAGGACCCTGAGAGTAGCTCTGTCTTCAGCACCATGCAATGGCTCAGTCAGTCCCTAGCACGTTGGTCCTCATAAAGATGTGCTCTCAAAGCCCATACTCCTCATTTCCTTCCTCAGATTTAAGATTCGAAAAATGAGATCAGGCAGTGAGAAAGACAGAGGAGCTGCACCTCCTCTAGCTCATACACATCCTTCTAACCCCGGATGAGCCCCAGACAGTGGGTCACCCTGCATCAAGTAGCTGAGCAAGAACACCATTGGCTTCCCTACCTGGAAATGAATCAGGGAGTGCATCAGGTAATCATATATTTTCCCAAGCAGCTTGTTGGAGGGCCTCCAGGGAAAGACAACAAACTGGATCCCCAGCAGGGGCACCAGGATCAGAGTGGCCCTCACCGCCTTCAGGTACATGTGTGATTCCGCCTCTTGGGTGTCCCTCATTTTGCTCACGAGCACACGGACAATGTTGAGTAAGAAGAAGAAATTGACCTGCAAAGATCAGATGTTATGAGCAAATCATGCAGGTCAGTATACCACTTCAAGACATCTATTTTCCTCAGTTCTTATTTATCCAGAATAAATAACCATGAGAAACGGCCTGGGAGGAAGTATAAATTGCTCAGCTTTGCTGGAACCCTGAGCATCAGCAGAACCAAAGATCCTTTTCAGACCCGAATTAACATTTCCTCTTATGGTAACTGGACTGGTTTCTCCAACTTGACTATTGTGAATAAACATGTCATGATGTGAGTATTTGTGTACAACTCCTTGTGTGGATCATTTCTCTTGAATAAGTGCCTAGGAGTTCTTATCTAAGATACCCAAGAAAATAGAATTGCCTCTTCATAGGGTAAGTATATGCATAACTCTATAAGAAACTACAAAACTCTTGTCCAAAGAGGTGGCTTCATTTTATGTTCCCACCAGCATTGTATGAGAATTCTACTTGCTCTTTCCCTTTGCCAACACTTGGTATGGTCACTCTTTTTAGTATTAGCCAATCTGGTGGGTCACCAACTATTTCTTGACTGTGATTAGTTTTGAAACCAAAGTTGTTTTTAAACTGAATTGATAATTAATGAAATATCTGAAGTGCCTGAAATACTTAAGTGTAGGCTTGGTGGTAGTTTTGATGATGGCTTATGTACCAAAGATGGTTTTGTCTGGCAGAGCTGATGAAAATGGTGCAGGGGGACTTTGTGATTTTTCTGTTTATCAGCAACACCTTTTCACCATTCCTCAGCCCCTTAGCCTTTACCTTTAACTAGAAGAATTTACTTAGAGAATTGTTAAAAAAAAAAACCAAAGCTATATTGTTGTTATGGCATGTTCAGAAAGGAACTCAGGACAGTCCCATCCACCCCCACACTGTATTAAATAAAAATCATTTTTTTCCCCCACTGGAAGACTCTCAAATCAATTATAGATTATTTTATTAGAGATGATCAATTAGCTTCATTTGGAATTTATGATACATGTGCTACATAGAACCATCTTCACAGGAGTCCCCACAAAGAGGTAACTCTGTTAGTGGATTTAAAAAGCAATTCTTACCACCAAAGCCGCCATGACAGGGCCGTGGATGATGTAAAGCAAATGGGTCTCCACACTCAGCCAGCAGCTGGGAAAAAGTGGAAACCTCAATACAAATGCATTTTATTTACAAATATGTTAACTTAAAAACCGCCATAATACTTACTTGTCATTGAAGTACAGAGCCCTAGTAATAGCATGGATAGTGGTTGGCACCAGCGGGAACCCTAAAAATGTGAAAAAGTACAAATCACACCTGGTTTCTTGGTCATAAGCTATACCCACAGTTGAATGGAAAATAATAGTTTACTTTAAAAAATAGTGGCAAATTTAATGTCTCTGTCAAGGTATTTTCCTGATATTTTTGCACAAGTCATCTTTGGTTAAACCAGATAAAAAATGCTCTTGGTTAGAACATCATGTGCTTTTAGAGAGGTTTGTTAAGGCATCCAGGTAATTAAGTCTCTCATGCAAATTATCCAGTATGGTGGGCATATTACTGGGCTCACTATAACTAGTATTCTATTGTTATGTCTGTGATGATGGTACTGATGGTGATGACTATCTGCTGAGACCAGAAACTCTTCATTGTGTGTGAGCTGGGCTCTCTTTGGGAGAGGAGCTGGGTCACCATGGAGGGAAGTGACCTGGGACAGCCTATGGAAGCAATAGTCTGATTGCTCCAAAAGCCTTGTTGATGTTCACAGTATTTCTTCCAGTCTTTTAGTTTTTCTGTCTGTTTATATCACGTGCATTGATCCTGTTTTCTTTCAATAAGAATAGAGAAGCCTGGTGCATTCCTCTGCTAAGTGCTGCCTGCAGACCCTTTATTAGGGCAGCTTCGTATCCATTTCCCTGACTACACTTGAAGTGCTAGTAAAAAACAGCTTTGAATTACTAAATGGAACAATGGGGATTGTTCCTGGCAATGCACCCTGTCAGGTTACATCTTTTTAAAACATCAGTTTTTGTTCTGTTAATGTAATCTAGAGTAAAGTTGTGATTAAAAAATATATATTTTTCTCAAATGTCCTTATGCACAATAGAATATCATTTGATTTGGCTGAGACATTTGTTGAGTTTTAAAAATTATCATCAGGTAAGAAATGTGTCCCTGAAGTGAATTAGACCAACATACTTTTATTTTCTCTGAATTACATGCAAAAAGAGAACACCTTAAAAATATTTGACTCTTCACCTAAGAACAGCCTCAGCTTGTTAACCCATGGAGCAAATCATTCAATGGGACCATCAAAAATCATTCAACAGGACCATCAATTAAATATTTGAGCCCAAAAGATTTTTGAGTTAGACACTTTACATAAAACATAATTGTGCTTTATTCACCGCAGTTCTAACATCCCATTTCCCGACTTGGGTTCAGAAACAGAAATTCATTCTCTGGATTTATTCTGAAATACACATCTTAGAATTAGGCAGCAAGAGACGCATATGGAGATGTCACTACCACCTCATTTTGTAGAAAGAGAACTGCATTTCTTAATACAAAGCACAGTGTAGTCTGTGTCTGCCAATTCCTGGGGCTCTTCCCCTTTCTCCAGCCATGGTGCCTTTTTTACTGCAACATGTTTCTTCCACCCTCTTCCCCATCTTCCACGAGGCTCCAAGAGCCACAATAGCTCTTCTTTCCCACTAAAGATGGTGATGGTATGAATAATCCTTTCTCCCGAGGATTTTTTTTTTTAGAGGACTGGATACATTCTATTTGTTCATTGTAGAAGTCCATGGGGGAAGTTTCCTTCTTTTATTTATAACAACAGGAGAACCAGCAAGGCGAAGACTCAATCTGAAGAGGGTTATAAAGTAAATGATTTTTCTGAGAACTGAACTTTAGTATTTGCAGTTGCTTTGATTTAAGAGAAATCGACCAGGACGTGGTCCTGTGCAGACGTGCTATTGACAGAAGCATTCTTTCACTTTCTGTTGGGGAGAATTTCACCACCAGATACTTTTCACCCATAGGGTGATGTTCATAATGTCTCTTATAATTCTTTAAGACCCGTTCCAGATCCTGGAGTGGGCAATATTATTCTCAGCTGGAGTGAACGGATGGGATGTACATCCCCCGCAAACAAGAGTGAGGTCTTAGGGCGTAGCTTTCTTGGGCCAAATCTTCTGCTGTCCCACTTTCAGACTCTTTTCAAAGTATAGGTTATGTCTTAGTTCATGGCATTGTACAATTTAGGACCTATTCTGCTGTTTCAGTGTGAAAATAATTTCAAAAGGACAACAAAACATCCAGTAGAATTGCTCTGCTCCATTAAATTCTTTAAAGTTTGGGTGACACTTTTTTCTTAAGAAGTTATTTTGGCTGCAGTATTACTTCTTTCCTCCCACCCAAAGATAAGACTTGTCAAAAGAGGCTTTCAAACACACTGTCATGGATGCATCTCAATTTTGTTTCCATGGTTGAGATTTGGTTCTTGATATTTGAATGGCAAGGAGTTTGGTAGCATTTTGGGGTGTGTGTGTGTGTACAGGAGTAGAGAGAGATCTAGCTCTGGCATGCTAAAAAATGAGTACATTTTAGAGCTATATTGGTTGACTATCTGTGTTTCCAAACATCTGTCTATGGAAGTGCAAATCCTCCTCATCCTTAGAAATCGGTGATTCTGTACTTGCCTCGCTGAGTGTAAGGTTCTTTAGGATTCTACTTGGATCACTCTCATAAAGCTTTAAGTATTTTCTGAGTAAGGAGGTTAAGGTATCCCATAACTATTTTACTTATTCTCATTGCCTTTTTCGACACAGCCGATCAGCTTGTTCCTTTTTATCCTTTGAATTGTTTATGTGTGTTAAGCTCCACTGAGCTATGTGCAATGATGCCAGAGTTGTGTAACGAATTCACAATGACTCAGTATGGAAAGAATAAAATAAACTGTGCCTTCCAGGGTAGGCTCATCTTTGCTGAATGTCACAGGCAAGAATACATTTGTGCCTTGTGCTTCCATGGAAAATTTTTTGAGTGTGGCAGGTAGATGTTTTTGAATAGTCAAAACGGGTACAAGGGAATAAATAAAATAGATGAGACAGAATGGTGTTGTGTGTGTGTGTGTGTGCATGCGTGGCAGGCCTGAGGTGGGATGTTACTTTAAGGTTTTTTCTGTCTCATACATAACCCTCATCTTCCAAAACTGGTCCTGCCAGGAATCAACAGGATACAAATTAATCTTCCCAATAAAAATTGTGATCATTGCAGTAGAAATGAATGATACTGGTCAGAGTCAGGTGCTTTCCAGTGGAAGACCCACCATTACAGGATTATCCCATTGACAGTCATGTGTTTGGTTAAAATCCGTGCAGTCCTGTTAAGGAAACAAATACTGCAAAGGGCTAGCCCTGGTGAAGACTGTGGAAAAGAGTTTTCAGCTGCTGATATGACTTCCCAGACACATTTTTATACAGTCGGTAGCAATGCCTGTTGAGCAGGGATTTAAAAACAAAGGTGAATGTTTTTAGAGAACCTTTGGATTATCCTCCCTCTTTATTAAATCTTTCCTCTTAACCGTGTTTTTTGAGGCTCCCCACAGTGCCACATTAAAGCACAGGCTTAGCTGAGGTGACCCATAGCCTCTGCTCCAAGGCTCCCAGTGGCCCTGCCATGTATGGAAGGACAGCTTTGGCTCAGTGGCCAGGATCCTTCTCTGGTGTGGGAGCTTCATGGGATGTGTCTTTTTTGATAAGGCAGCACATATTTTAATCTCAGGGCTTTTTCCCGTCTTACTGCCTCACTAGTGCTCCCCTTCCACCAGAGTGAGAGACTTTCAGCAGCTCTGGGAGAAGGGGACCGATTCTGGAGAGTCCTCCCTGACCGCAGTAGGGCTGTGCAGAAGCAGCCACAGCTTATGCAACCCAACCAGAGGCTTTTCAAAGCCATTGCCAAGTGCTGTGATGTCAGGTAGGCTCTCCCTGGGGCCATGTGGTTATGCGTATTGCTCAGCTAGACTCCATGTCCTGACCTTTCACTGGAGGAGTCCTGCTAATGGATTGATAGGAAGGAATGTTCCTGAAAAAAAGTGGAGCCAGGGTGGAGGAGATACAGAATTCAGAATGTGAAAGTCTTTTCTCTACAAACAGGTGGTAAATAAAACTGAAAGGAGCCCCATCAGATCTTCTCTCACCAGGGCATGTTTTTGGCCCATTAGCCGGCTTTGTTTCCTGAAGACTTACGGTCGTACGCATCCTTCTCCACACTTACCCCTATATGCTCACCTCCGCCAGTGTGAGCTCGTTAAAGCGTTCCTATCAAGTGCTCTCGGAGACTGAACTCTCACCAGCATCTGTGTCATCGTGCCTCAAAGGGCCTGTGCCCCTGACTGTTCTCTGAGAACAGGACTGGAAGACTATAAATACTCAGGCGGAAGTTCAAAACTCAGCTGGAGAAGCTACATACCCCAGCCCAGAAGATAATACCACCGCAGGTGCTGCCCCTCCGTGAACACAGCCACCACGATGAGGGTGTGAAGGTAGACCCCTTCACAGAGCATCCAGAAATAATTGCACGCCATCATGTACTGGTGGAAAAAATGCAAAATCTTGCAGCTCACCTGTCAGAGAAAAATGGAGATACTCAGTGCAAGATTTCAGCAAGGGTCTGACAGTGAACAGAGGGTAAATGTGGAAAGGATCCAGAGGATCAGCCTTCAGCCTGCCAGGCAGTTTCCCCAAGCATCTATCAACGTGTGCCACCCTCTGTACCCACAGATCGGAGGGATAGTGCATAGATGGTTAGTATTACATGTAAACAGCTCTGATTTGGTCCAAAGTATTATCCGGGGCAATGAAAGCCTAGTCCTCAAAACGTTCTTTCCCTGTTACATTCTGGCGACTTACATAGACCAGACCGGTTCATTTTCCTGCAATGTGTCTGAGACCCATAATTTTTTAGATCATCCTAGGATTTGTCACATGAGATGATGTGGAAGAATAACTTCTATGGCCAAGGAGAAGAATAACCCAGAGATTATTAATGGTGCTCCTGAAGTGCATTGATCTGTTGGTGAGAACTCCTTAGTTAGTAAGGAGGAGAAAATCAGGTGATAAATGTCTCATGTTATGAGCCAGGAGCTATGGCGAACCCACTTGACATGAGTGATTTTGTTCTCATATGGGAGGCTTGGATTCCCTACTGGGACCCAAGTGTTTGGTGTACAGGGATTAGTATGACGTCCTTGCTTGGAACCCAGTGCAGATATAGGAGCTGCACCTCTTGGGGCAATCAAATTAACTACATGTATATTGTTGTCTGTATTGAAATAATCATTGCTTACACTGCATAACAGAACACCCCAAATTATTTCCTAGTCACCGTTAGAATAGGGTTTCTCATCTTGGTACTATTGATATTTTGGACTGTATACTTTTTTTGGTGTGGGGCTGCCCTGTGCACTGTGGGGTGTTCAGCAATATTCCTGACCATGATACTTTGGACCAAATCAAAGCTGCCAAGCTTATTTCTGTGAAGTCTTGTTTTAAAGCAGAAATAAACTTTGCTGCAGGTTCGGACTGATCTCCAGTGACTAAGCATGATTGTTTACATTTCCCTTCTGGAAGCTTCTAAAAATGTTTCTCATCAGTTCAGTTTAGCACAGAAGGAGGGGTGCAAAGTTATATTTACTCAAGCAAGGGAAGAAGAATTGCTAAGTCAATTTCTAGGTATTTTACTCAAAGGAAAAGATATTTTAAAAGACCCCAAATGACGAAGATTTATGCTCTCTATTGGTTACATTTACCAGGTTTTTTTTAAATTAAATTTTACTTAATGGACATTTAGATTGCATACTGAATGAACATGTAATTACGTAAATATGTGTCTGCTGTGTCTGCCATGCCACCTTTACCCCAAGCCAATAATATTTCTACAAAATGTGTGGGTGGTTCTGAGGCTGTTGGTCCATGGGCCATGCTTTGAGTGGATTTAGGGCACAAAAGGAGTTGCCTTCACACCTGACTCCTGTTTGGGCCGCTCCTGGCCTCACAGTGCTGGAGGTCCTCGCCATCCAAGAGCACAAGCCTCCTGCTCCAGCGGACTCCCAGGGCCCTGGCGCACGGCCTGGCTTTGATGCCTGTGTGTACTAAAACCAGAGGAGGATCGCAGAGCTTTGTGTCAAGATGCCAGTGCAGTTGATAAACTAAGGGGGAAAAAGGCTCTCAAAGCAACTTGAAAACTGTCAACTTGTACAGTCTTTAAAGCGAGATGAATGAAAAATCCCCTAGTTGGAAAGTCAGCATTAAACAACTTAGTAGCAAAGTACTGCAGTCTTTCTCCAGAGGAATTAAAAAATGTAATGTTTTCAATTAAATGTGAGGCTGTTGTGCCATCCTGAGCTGGTTTCTGATAACGTCTCAGAGAAAATGAGCTTGAATCTGTGGAACTATAGTTGTGATTCAGCGTGTTTAGGAGGGAAAAAGCTCCATTTGAGATGAGTGCACTGGAGGATGATACAGAAACTGGTGAAGGGAGCCCTCTGGAAGTGTTCAGAAAACAAAGCCACACTGAAGAGAAAAGCAGGATATGTGCATGATGGAAAAGGTGGCCTGCTGGAAATGCAGAAGGGGAGTAAAAATTAAGAGCTTGCAATGCTCAAGGGGCTTTCTTGATGTGGGCTAATGAGGACATTACCACTCTTCACTGGGGGTTCTCAAACCATGACTGATTTAGTTTTATGTTCTCAGACCACAGCCCTTTTGGTTATTTGCGATTTACAAACTTCTGAGTATTCTGTGCATTCTGCTTTTACGTTGAGTTGCTTTTATATTTAAACAGTATTTTGCAAATACTCTGAGTTTCCTTATCACCTATGCTGCGTAACACAGGAATGAAACTGGGTGCCACAGTTAGAGAATGAGAAGTGCTTGCAGCCTAATGACATGGCAACAGCTACAGTACAAATAACAATGCCAGACTTTGAGAGCTGTTAGGTGCCAGACCCTGTTTTGTGTATTGCAGGTGTATCTGTTCATTTAATCCTCACAAACAACTCTATGAGGAAAAGTGCTATTTATTATCTCCACCTCACACTTTAGGAAAGTGAGGTACAATGAGATTAAGAATTTTCTCAGGATTACAGAATAATCTGTGAGTAAACAGAAGAGCTAGGATTTCAGAGCCTGTGGCTGGGCACGAGCAACGCTATAGTATTGGGAGCAATCCAGCTAAGCACAGAAAAGGTCAAGTTAACTGTTACTCCACAGCTTTCTAGCAATGAACCAACATACCCCAAGGACATGTACAAAAGCCCTTGTATCTCAACTGGAGGCTTCTTGAGAAAGAACAGATCTGTAAGAAGGTCTGCACTAAATCTGTGATAGTATTCTCATAGTAGGGGAAACTAGCTGCAAATGTGGAGATGCAGACTTGCTGCATAAACCACGTCACAAACATGGTTTGTAAGTCACTGATTTCCTGCACAGAGACCGCCCAGACTGGCCAGATGAGACAAGCTGGTCATTGGATTGATGTTTATAGCTATTTTATGAATAAATTCTTCAAATCCATAATGGAAAAGTGGTTGACTATAAGAAATAAATTCAAAAAATGAATGAAGAGATCCTTTATACTTTTCTGCACCATATGATCTTGGTTAAAATAGCATTTATTGGTTTTGACATGTAAGCAAAGTGAAGTAGCATAAATGACCAGAGGAGGATTCTTCATTCTCTTACCACATCTTGGCATTTATTCTCTTGGCAGTGTCCCTCAAATCCATCATACTGTTTCATTCCTAATCAAATTTCTTCCACAGGCTACCAAAAGGGACAACTCTCATCTAGTTTTATCTGTCACTGATCTCTCAGCTCAGCAACGCTGCTGTCCCTGTTACCTCCCTCACACTTACATGCCCTCCCTTGCTCTGGCCTCCTCTGGGCTGGGCGAAAGGAGTCCAGTTTCTACCCTGGGTTTATTGAGTCCCTAGGGCCTCCGTGCTGGGCATCCATTCCCAGCTGGTCTTCCTGTGACTAGGATGAAGTTCTGATATAGTCTGGTGGCTTGATTGCCCCAAACAAATGAGAATGAAAAAAAAATTCACTTTGTTCTTTAGACCCTGAGACTCATTTGACTTTATATAATAAGAAGCTATAGAAAATGTGGCCCAATTACTTTGGCTTTTTGAGGTGCAGAGTGTTCGGTTTTCCAGTAAAAACTAATCTCCCTGTATTGTCCCTTTCAGACCAGATAAAAAGTTCAGAGAGACACTCCTTTCTAGAAAATGACAAGTATGTATGCTGCCAGCTTCCCTCAGGTGAAGCAAGAACAATACTTTCAATTCTGCCTCCTGACTCTACATGAAGATCGTCAACTAAGCAGATCGAACAAGAAAATGGCATTTGAGATATTATGGAAATGAAATGCTCAAATGACTCAAGTGACAATAGGCAATTTCCACATCACTCCATCAGCTGAGGATCTACTCAATCCTTATTTCGGCTGTGAGTTACTTTGAGTTTAACTTAAAAAAAACAATGCGAAGGAATATGATCCTCACCCTTGCTATTACAGGAGAGAATCTGCATAACCAAAAAACTTCTAAAGGAAGAAACCGACCACCTTAGCAGGTAAGGGACCCCAAATCCTCAGTGACCCCCTATTGAGGGATGGGGACACTGTTTCCTTTTGCTCCCAACAAAATAAACTCTTAGGGCAGTAGCGCGACAGCAGTTGGGGGGAGGCAGCCTCCTTCCACAAGAAATGACTTTCTTTTACGATATCCCCTTGGGTACTGGGAAGGAAAATCTTTTTGCCTCTTAACTGCTGATTCAGTGACCTGAGGAGTGGGTCAAAATTTAAAACATAACCCAACTCTTGCCTTTAATTTGCTGAAGAGGGAAAGTGTCTTTATACATTATAGATTCTGTTTTTTTTTTTAAACGAGACACAAGCTTGCATCACGGATAGGTGAAGTATTGATGGATGTGCTTTGACTTACGACTGGTCATGTGTTTCATGCTGCATTTTCAGTCCGTACTGATAGATTGAAAATGTCCAATAACTGCCCTTGTAAAATCTGTCATGGTGGTGCTGTTTTTGGTCTCTTCTTAGGGTTTTCTTTGTTGTCTCCACTCCTCTTCGCTATGGAGAATCTTCAATCTAATGTTTTCGGGAATGTCAGTTTTTCAAGGCAAATGCGATATTTAAAATAATTTATTTAAAGTACAAGTGTTGAATATATAATTTTGCACATGGCAGTAATACGTTGACAACATGATTCTCATTATTTGTATACTATTGAGTCTGTCCCTTTAGAGGTGGAGAACTTTATTCCAGGGAAGGATGGGGCTTTCCTAGTGAAATTTGGTTAAATTTTTCCTAGTTCTTACTCATCCCTTGTATATTCAAATATATACAACAGGGAAAATCTATTCTTTCTTGATGCCTGAATTTATAGTTTCAACTGCAAGTCACTTTAATAGGGCAGAATATGCATTTTCAAGGTGAGATGCACCACAAATCCCAAGACCCGTGTCTCTCTTGGAAATAGTAAATAAGCAGTTTCAAGGATGAATAACATGTAAGATATGTCTCCTTGAGGATTTCCCCCTGCCCTTTCTTGAATGAGTTTTGTTTGCCTAGAGAGAGCAGCCCTGTGCTGATTGCTCATGGAGGGCCAGATGAGAGGTTTGACAAAATCTCACTGGGAAGCAGGGACTGTATCCCAAGAAAGGAAGCAGTGAAAACAAATGGCCTACTTTATTGTTTTTCCTCTGGGGCAAGTGTGCGCTTCACAATTTACAAACATGAATTAATTTGTGTCATTGCAGTCATTTGTTTTCAGCCTGTACCATTTATATGTGTTTGGTGAGAAGCACGTGTTTCCAAATTTTGTCCTATGGAAGAAACAGACCATTTGGAATTGTGAGAGGGGGCACAGTGTGTTCGCACATTTCCATTCCCTGTTTACCATTTTAAGTGGCTTGTTATTAGTGGTTTATTCTCCTTTTGTTTACCCTCAAAGGAAAGGAAGCGTCTCATGCAGGTACACAGACTTATTGCTCATTTGTTTCCCATCAAACACACACACTTTGAAATAGGGAAATGACTGAGCCTCCCAGGCATGGTTGCAGGACATAGGAGTCGTTGCCCTGTGAGACTTGGCACCGTCCTAGGGATTGAGAGGGCAGTGTCATAAATAGACATTTTCCCCAAATTATGTGAATTTAGTTCAGCCTGCAAACTAAAATTTGAGCTTTGGGTGCTCAGTAAACACTGGATTGATTTGATTATATTAAACCTCTCAAGAGGTTTAGAGTTTTCCTTAGGAAGTTTGCTTTTGTATAGCGAAAAATAGCAAAATAGCAAGTCTGGTAGGTCAACAAAAGATTGATTGGGAGAATTAGATGCTAGTCATAACATAAAGATAAGCTTTTCTCCTGGCTTCAAAAACTTAGGTCACTTTAAAAATCTCTAATGTGTGAAAGAGTCACCCTCACTCCTCTAAACCCAGAAGAAAGCTTCCTGTTCATTTCTCTGGGTCCCCTACACTCACATTCTCCCAGGAAATCTCCCAGGAATAGGGGCTGAGCCAGGTCCCTAGGCAGCAGCTTACAGGTTTTATTAAAGGTTTC
Source organism: Smutsia gigantea (assembly GCA_032199065.1). Taxonomy (NCBI): domain Eukaryota; kingdom Metazoa; phylum Chordata; class Mammalia; order Pholidota; family Manidae; genus Smutsia; species Smutsia gigantea. Next base: position 42,768 of record JAVSCE010018905.1, read on the forward strand.
TAGGCAATAGGGAGCTGCAAGGCAGAGCTAGACTGGCTTGTTAGTGGCTAGAAGGCAGCCTCTGCAGTGTGACTGGAAGCATGCATGAGCACGTCTGCCCCTGAAGTACCCTGAGAGTGAAGACACGCAGCAATGGCAACTCTGAGACCGTCCAGAGCGCTGAGCAGAGTAACAGATGGGTTGGGAAAGCCAAGTGCAGATATCCTGGAAGTCAGCCACCGGGCAAGGGCTAGCAACATCCTGGTGAGCAACTGCTTGCGATATTATGCCCTTGGGGATTTGTAGAAGCTTTATGTTTCTTTTGGGATTCCAGGAAAACCTCTTGGAAGTAAGCAGGGCAGTTTTTATTCTCATTTGATGGATAAATTTTAGATGGCTTCTATAATTCAATAACAAACTCAGAAAGATCCTGAATTTAAATTATTTCAGGAAAAGAATGATGGTGGGCTGGTGTTATGACATATATGTGTGAGTCTATTCAGGAATTTACAATAGGCATAATTTGACTGACCACTGATTCCAGCGTTGATTATTTAATGATTGAAGTGCCATTTCTTGGCCTACTCCATACAGATAGTGATTTTTTCAGGGTGTCCACACTTAGTGGGAGGAGGGAAGCCAAAACTTTTGAGTCTTCTCTACTGAGAGATGCCTAGTTAATTGATTCTACATCTATTTTAAACTTGGTGGTGGGGTGGGGTTAGCTGCCCTAATTAAATGTAATGTACATGTCCACCTATGGACCCCTATCACTTTGGAATGGCTGAGCCTACTTCTTTAAGAACGTATCTTCCTAAGGAAATACGTCAAGACAATCAAGAGCACCATGTGGTATAGAGGAGAGAGGTCTGGGTTCGAATCCCATCTCTATCCATAACATGGAGATCACATGGCTTCACTGAACCTCAGTTTACTCAGTTAATAACGGGGATTATATCTACCATTCCCTGGGGGTGTGTGAAGATTAAGTGAAATGAGATTACTTTTATTAAAATCAGTTGACATTAAAAAATAAAAGTTATTAAGGTAAACCCACTGGGTCACATTCTGTAGGTAAGTCAGGACTTTGTCTCAAATAGCAGATGCCATGGTTTTAAAGACAGATTGTAATGCCTTCCTGGATATATTCACACTGCAAAAATTATTAACACTGTGGATCCATCAGAAGCCAAATTAAGCTGCTTTCCCATGCCATGCTCCTGTCATGCAGGATGCATGCTCTGGGCAGATTTCATGCATTTTTGTCATTGGGCTGGCAGAGCTGTCAAATGCCAGTTTTGAAAGATGAGGCTATCTACAGTTGCTTGCATAACATAGGTCAGCAGGGAAGCAAAAACAAAAATATCCCTTGGCCAGTCATTGTGTGCTAGAAACCTTCTGTTGGTGCTCTCAAATGTATGCTCCCTCCTGCTCCCACTGTCCCGGACCCCTAGCAACAGATCTGCACATTTCCTTCAGGGCTTCCTTGGCCTCCAGTTTCTTGTTGAGCTCAGTTGATGGAGACTATCAGCAGAGACTAGAAGATGAGAGTGAGTGAGCGGGGATCAAACCCTTTTTCAAGTTGTGCAGGCAAAGAACATCATATTTATATGGCTTACTAGAGTAAATGCATGGCTACTCATAGCTGGAGTGAGTGGCCCAAGCCCAGCCCGGTGCCGGAATGCTGAGGGGATTAATATCTGTAACCCATTAGTGTCACACTGGTTCCACAGGAAGCATTTCCTTAGTACACCTAGTATTGTCCATGTTCACAGATATGCCCAGTAAACTTCTAATAGATGTTAATAAATTTTTCATTACTGGCAAAAACTCATGATTTGTTATATAATTCTTATTTGGTTATGACTGATTTATTCCCAACCCTTTACTGTAGCATCTAAAAGTTGCTTCCAAAATGACATAGAAATAATATGCCTTGCTTAATGGACAAGTGAACTATAAAAGTAAATATAAAAGTACACATGTAAACAGCTGCTTAAGGCAAACAGTAACACCACATTCGCTGTTTACAGGTACTATACCCTTAAAAATAAAATTAAAAACAAAACCCGCAGTCCTTACTGGATCCCTTCTCACGAGCTCTCCATTGGGCACTACTTCAACCAGGTGGATGATAATAATCATAGAATTCAGGATGTAAGTCAGAAACATGTTCTTGTGCAGGGTTACCCTTTGGCAGCCAAGGCTCCTGGAAGAAAAAGAAGCAGTAAGCAATGCCAAAATGTTGAAACACTTGGAAAAAAACCCATTTGGGGACTATTTTTATTATTTCCTTTAGTAACAGATAGAGAACCTATAGAAATGAAGAGCTGGTCCCATCACTAAGACTTATTACTACTTTTCTGGCTTATCTTTAAACAGTTTTCCAGTCAGAGTAGCTCATTGTTTTCAGTCTTCGGGGTGACTTCACACAATAACTGAGAGCGAGTAATAAAATCACTTCTAATTATAATAGATGTCATGAAATTAATTAAGAGAAGGGCTCTTATAAGAGAAACCATCAGGGGTTGGAGAGTGCTTCAGATGAGCAGCGGCTGTTCACTGATGTACCCAGGCAGAAATCGTGTGGCACACGGAACAGAGCATGGAGTCAGAACCAAGGCCGCCTGTGACTGGGTATTGACTCCATGTCCTTACCCTGTCGCACGCACAGACTTTATCACATCTGTGCTATCCTCTCTTTTGCAGTTTCTTCTGACATTTTCTTATTTCTCATATTCCAACTGGAATCAAGCCTGTGGTTTCGTCTTTCCAGATCTTCCTGATGGTGGAGCTCAGACACAGGCAGAGAATTCTAAATAGATTTGATCACATTACGAGGCATATTGTGGTTTGGATCTGGTAAGACCTCTCCACGTCCTGCAGCTCAATGGCATAGCCATTTCCTACCTTTTAGGTACTAAGCAATATGTTGGATGTTTTAATCCCTTTCTCCTCCACTTCATAAATGTGCACATATGTATTTGTGTGAAGGTTCATATAAACAAATATTAGTTTGAATATCCTATTTCACTTTTTGGTGCAAAGGGGGAAAAACTTCAGGGTGGTTATAACAAAATTGGAACAGTTATCCTAGATGAATAAAAATCATGTATTTACCATATTTGATCCAGTCAAAAATGTTTAGTTTGGCATAATGTGAAAATGTAAAACATTCAGCTAATGATGCCCATGATTCATCACAGTATTAGGTCTAAAAAATCTGCATGGGGTAAAGTGAGAATCCCAGGAATTTTGAAAAAGAAATTCTGGGGAAAGATGAGCTATGAGAATGGTCTGGGTTTACTTACAATGCTTCCCTATATTTCCAAATGAAGGGAAAATGAATTGTCAATTATCTGTAGTAAAAAGTAAACTGCGGTAATGAAGGCATCTGTTAGAGCATATTTTGATTATTATAGCTACATTTTACAACTTCTCAGGAAGCACAAACATTAGTAAATAGTTACTACAGAATATTTTAAAGTTTTCAACTTGCTGAACAGGGGTAGAATGCAGAAATTAATATCTAGGAGGCAGCCTATCGTAAAGACAGGGTTTGAAGAAGAAGTTTCACACACACACACACACACACACACACACACACACATACATATACTGCCATGTGCTACCTTATCTGGCAGCAGATAAGCTGAACCTAATTGTTATAATAGCACTATAAAAGTAGGTTGCATATTTAAGGCTGCAAAAAAAAATTATGTGGAACACATACCCAGTTGTACCGCATAAACTCTTGCATATTGCAACTGCTGCATTTACGCTGTTAATCTGTGACCTGCCATTTTCCATGTAGTCATAATAACGTTTCATAATAATTCTCACTAGGAGGCAAATATCTCAGGTCTCATTATTGGATTCAGCCTGGCTTAAACGACAATGCCAGTTGACATTATCCACAGCCAAGGGGTACAGATAAATGCATCGTGCAGTGCTGCTATGCCTGGTTTTCCTTTGGTCAGGTGGAGGTCGCTGATCTGCTGATGTGCATTAGCTTCAAGGATGGCTAATGTTCAGTCCCCTTTGTAAACCAGAACCACCAGGAACAAAATATACTCTCTCCACCTCCAGCTTACTCTCTGGCCCTTGTATCTGCTTTTTTGTTTTCCTTCTTAACACTATTCACCTTCTGACATAAATATTGGTTTATCGCTTGTTATTATCTCCTTTTCTCTCATTAGAATGGAATTCACTAAAGGAATTTGTTCTGTGCACCTCAAACAGTGTCTGACGCACTGTGGGGATTAATGCCCATTTCTTTAAATTAAAAATCTTTGTACAGGAACAGTTTTCTTCTTCGAGCTGTGACCACTATGTGGTTTTCCAGTACATCAGCAAATTACATTAAATGCTAGATGATCTCATTTCTTATACTTTGTATCATACTGAACACTTGCCAGATTCTTAATACAGGTATTAACTAACCAATATTGGACATTTTCCTGTTGTTGAACACTAGCTAATACCTCTATAGACTACTGTATACTGTACATAATTTTAAAACGATGGCTTACAGCTGGATAAACTGTTAACCTCCAAAGGAAGAATATGACTAATGCATGAGTTTCTGTTTCATAAGAGTTTCAATATAATTTCTGCTTATTGAGTTTTAAAATTTTTATTACATTTACTTGATGACATTTACACTCGGCTTTTTTAAGCGAGTTAAAGGTACTTTTAAATTTATTAATATTCATTCAATAACCCAGCACATGTTACTGTGTACCCATTATGATTCGGACCTCCTGGTAGATGCTGGGGGTATATGGATGAACAAAACAGACACTTTCTGCCTTCAAGGACCTTATATACTATATGACTATTTACTCTTACTAGGGTACCTCTTCTGAAGGAGGCATATAGGATGCTAAAGAGGATTACCTGATCTTAACCTAGGAAATTATGTGTTTAATTGTTCTCAAACAAATACCTTGTTGCTTGAATGAACATGAGAGATGCTGACAACCTTTTCCTGTCAGATCTGAAATATTTTAAGTGGAGACAGCACCAGCCTGATGGTAGCTAGACTTCACTCCTCTAGACTAAAAAAAAAAGTATTGAAATGAACAGGACATTGCTCACTCTTTAAGTGATAGGGAACCATATAGATTCTCCAACAGTGGGAGAATAAGACGACATAATTACTTCTGACTTGCCCCAACCAAGATGTCACTCAAATGTGAAGAAGAGTTAACAATTTACTTCAGTATGAATATCAAGGTGTCATATTTTAAGGCTGAAGCTAAATGCCATTTTCATGGTTTTAGTTTACCTGGTGGAAATCTTTAACACTTAAAAACTCATTTCAAGTTATTTGTCCCCTACCCGTGCGTGTACCTTTGGGGAGCTTGTTGTTGTATGAGAAGGCATTTAATATTTGCCTTTAGTTTTGTAAATTGCATGAATTAGTTTGATATCTTAGGACAAGGAACAGCAGTATTCAGTCCTTTATAAGACAGTGTGATTATAGTCACAGTCAAAGCAAACAAGGAAAGTAGCAACTAATGAAACAAGTAAATGTTGTTATGATTTGGGGACACAGGGGAGGATACGCATTTGGAATAACTGTTGCAGTTGTTACAAGCAAAGTCATATCTTCCAGTGTATCTCTGTTTTCCTTTACCTAGTTGCACCTTGTTCACCAGAAGCAAGGGAAGTGAGGGGAGCAGAGGGGATGTGGAATGCATGGCATTAAGGCTCCAAGAAAAATCCAGAACACAATATGTTATACAGCTTTCCTATCTGACAGGGGACTTTATTACCTCTGGATTTAGCACAAAATCTTTATCTGTATGGAACTCCCTTTCAATCGTAATTTTTGCTTCTGTTACTACTGTTCTAGAGTGAACAGCACACCTAGATATGACCAACGGTTATCTCTGGTGTCCTGTCATGTCCAGGGTGGGTTGGGAGAAAGGAGGCTATCACTGGTGCCCTTGATTTAATGGAGGAATAGGAGGGGAGGCAGAGTTGTGTAGTAGTGGATACTGTACAAGAGCAAGAGTCACCTGTGCATGCACCATGCAGGAGTGAGAGTAGCAAGGAATACTGAGTGAGCAGCAGAGGAACCAGCCTTCCTTCTGGAGTCCCAGTGGAAACCCTCCTTTTTTGCCTATGTGCACAAGCCAATGTCATGAAGACACTCCCCATCTTCCAGGATAGATCTCTATTAACTTTCAGGCAAGAGTAATGAATATTTAAAATATTTAACAATCAGTAAGGCATGGGTGTCAAGAAATCAAAGGGGATGTTAATGAACGTTCTTGTACTTTCTTGAGAGGTAACAGTGGAGATGTTTCAGTATTTAGGATTATTCCACAGAAATGTAAATTGACAAATTGTAAGTGGAACAGATGGGATAAGTGAATTTATTGCAAACTTGCACAAAACGTTTAGGAAACAAACACAAATAAATGTCCGCTTATGTGATTTTCTTAAGCCAGTCTTCCCTAAGAGTATCTGAGCTCTCTTGTTGACCTTCATGGTTGGTGTCTAGTAGTGAGGAGCCTTGTTGAACTAATTCGATGTTTCTATTTAACCGCTCTGCATGTCGTTGCTTCTATTTTTCCTTCAAAAGTCCCAAACCAAATAGCATCCTCAGGAGGCTGTCTTCAACCTTGAACCAGTGGATCAGAACCAACCTGTGTATCATCCTGAACGTTATTTTAACTCTGCCACTTCTGTACAGTTCAGATCTTTAGTATTGCTTTTTCTATGATTGAAATCACTGAGAAATTTTCTCTGTATCTTGAAGAGGGACTAGAAGCTCAGTCTTCTTCTTTTTAAAATAACAAAGACTTTATATACATTTCTACTTTCATTTTCTGATAGCACAGGGAGCATGAGCCTCACTTGTTTCCGGGTTACGTAAGCTCTGCCCTTTACCTTTCCCTGCATGCTCAGAATAAAATCACATGAAGATGAGAGGCATGCCTTAATTATCTCATTCTGAGTAACATCCCGGGATTTTCAGCAGCAAAGTACTGGCTGTTCTACAGCCTCCCATATATTCAGTAGCTGAAATCCCTCTGCAGGCCTTTGCCCGCTGGCTTGAGGAGGACCCCTGCTGGGTTAGCCCTTTTTTATTGACCCCGTAAGGCACATTTTATGAGTGCAGAGTGAGATTTCAATGGGATGGTCATGAATGGGGCACTAGGTCAGAAGTGGAGGTGGGTGTAATTGCTTATTTTGGTTTCATGAAAGTTTTTAGCAAATTGTTTGGATTTTTCAAAATAACTCAACCCCGGGAATGTAGAATTAAGCAAGAGAGTGAGGATTATTTTTTGCTCAGGTTTCACACACAGATTTTGCCACTTAAGTGCATAAATCCTAAGACCTTCCATTGTAATGTGCAGGAAAGACCTTAAGGGTGATGGAAAGTATTTGAAAACAATTCTGCAAAAATGTTGCTAATTTAGAGATAAAACCCCGTGACAGATCAGAGTTACCTTGTATTTTTCACATCACTTTTAATATTGCTGAAATGCAAGAGTAGAGAAAAAATTGGAAGAAGCAGAACCATATTTTAATTTTAAGAAAATAGATGCCCTTGGTATTTTTAGTTTGGGAAGCTTTAAGATAAGATTAAGAGCAAGTATACAAATCTGATATGACTTCTTTCAGGTCTGAATTTTTGCCCCTCAGTGTGTGTGTTTTTCCTTTCCTGGTCATAGCCGGTTAGGTGCTCTGGTGACCCAGACATTTCACTTATGTTTCCCACTTATTATATTCAGATTATAAATCAGGGGGACTTGTTTCTTCTCCTAAGATTTAAGTTGCTGTATGGTAGGTTCTTGGAATTGAGAGACCACAGGACAAAATGAGGTGCTTCCGAAGCAACCTGTCTTTACCCTCCCCTCCCTCTGAAGTTTGACCAGATTAATTTTGTTCTGGGACTGACGAGTTGAGAAATATTTTACTTTGCCATGTCCTGCATTTTTAAGCACCCATCTTCACTGGCTTTATGTAGAAATGATTGTTGAAAAACATTCTTCTTTTTGCATATTTTGTTCTCACACCTTTTTACTTTTTTACATGACTGGAGAAATGAAGAGCTAAGGAAGGCCCCTGGATATTTTTTATCTTTAAAGTCCTGCATTCATTTATTAGTTGCACCATTACAAATTTGGGGCCTTTTGCTTTCAATTTTATTATGGTTATATTAAAAAAACTTACCGAATAGACTTTTTGTGGCAGACTTTTTAATCAAAGTTGTATGAGAGCCATGCTGATGTATTTATTCACCACGGTCGTCAGTTGAAAAATGATCAGCCATTCCAAGATTAATCATGTTATGTGTTTACTCTGATATATTCTGATCATTATAATTGAAAATACTCCTCTATTCTAATTCTAGTAGTTAGTCCCTCATGTCTTCTTGCTTTGTTTATGTCTTTCTCCTGTTAAATTATATATGGAAGGAGCTCATTCTCTGTTTATTTATTATTTGCTATTCAGCAAACAAAAAATTGCTATTCAATCATACTGCTTGGTCAATATAAGAATCTTGACTATAAAAGGTACAGATATAATATAATATGGAATTACGATATTAGATGTAAATAGATTTGAAAAGAATTGAGGAAAAATAATAATACTAGTTTTGTTAAGGGTGTGCTTACAGGTGATTTTTCTCTTGGTTTAATTTTCTTTAGTATTATGATAATTTTTAACAAAACTTAAGATTCTATTACTCTATATATGAAACATTGCACATTTAATGACATATCACATCTTTAAAGTATGGAGGATTATTTGTAGCCTTGGTCTATGAAGGAGCTTCCCTTCATCATTTGTATAATACCACCACAACTAAAAAGAAGTACTAGTGGACAGAGATACCATGGTAACGCAGAAGTCAGAATTCTCATAAAAGAGTGGTGTAGTCCCTCCCGCCTTTGATTTAAAGAAATTATACTAAGTAGAGGACATGTTTTTAGGACCAGATATAGCACATACATTATACTATCTCACATACATTGTGAAATCACTCCTGAAAATACAGAATCAATGTTTAAAGTCTCTGTTATGGTGAAATCAGCATCGATATCAACTTAATCATTTTGCCATAGATAATGCAGTCAAGTGCGTAGAAATAGCCTCAGAATAGAAATCCTCCCTGGGATTTTATTTCTCACAATGTCTTAGAAGATAACTGCAGTGCACTGTGCTAGGTTTGCAAGGGCAAAACATCAGCTCTTGGCAACGAGCCATCTTTCCCCAGAGCTTCTCCTTGATCCTGGCTGAGTGAGTCAAGGCCAGAGAGAGAGTTACCTTCCTTTTCTGGCTAAACACTGTCATGGCCTCACCAGTCCCAAGCCTTCTGGCCACATCCACTTGTGACAGAGCATATAATTAGGCAGGGTATATTTGAACTTGTGGCTATCACCTCTGTATTTTAGAGTGGGGTAAGAGAAATAGGAGGACCCTCTCCTCAGTACCTCATGGAAACTTAGCCAAGGTAAATGGGACCTTTACCATGTTAACACCATGTACTTCCAGGCCCACAGGATTGTTTTGTTTTAGAAGGGAAGCATATTGCTTTTGAAAATTATATGAATCCATTCAATTTTCCTCAGCAATCGTGTTAAAATGCATATTTTAATTAATTTAATTTTTCTCATCACTTCACAACTTCCAATGTTGCATGTCTTTTGTGATTTGCAGAACAACTCCCTCCCAGACCCAGCCACTCTTTCAGACTTCACCATTTATTTCAGTACCTTAAAGGAAAAAATAAAAGGCAGATGCTGTGAGGGTACTTACTTGAAAAACACAAAAATCCCCAGAGAAATCACCAAGGTGAAAATCGACATAGAATGGCCCACAATAGCCAAGTAGTACAGAACATATGCATTCTGGGAGAGGAAGAAGAACAAGAGAGTTAACAAAAACAAATAGGTGGATAAATAATTATAGAAGAGGAAAATAGTTTCTCTTTTTAAACATCAGTGTAGATCAACAACTGTTTTCCTCCTTTAAAAAAAATCTAAAATTGTAACAAATACTTCAAAGAATTAAATCATATCAAATTATAATAAATTGGATTAACAGGTTGAATATTATAAGATTATCAGTTACACTAGAATATGCATGATATGGGGGTAAGAACATAAGACTGGATTCATCAGAACTGTTCTCAGAGCGTTATCACTAAGTCTTTGTGTGACCCTCACAAGCTAGTCCCTTTACCTCTTTAGACCTCAGTAGTCCTCATTTGTAAAATAATTTGTTTGGAATAAGTTATTTTTAAAGCAATTAATACTGCTCGTAAGAAACACCATTAAATACTGGGATAGAGAAATATTGGATATAAAAGGATGGGAAAAGATAACCCAGGGAAGTGCCGAGTATAAGAAAACTGGTGTAATATCATACATATGCAGATGTTAAGTCAGGAAGATACAATAATTTTAAATTTCTATGAACATAATAATATAAACCCAAGGTACATACACACAGAGCAAAAACTGATACCTCCCAAGTAATTGACAGAACACACAGACAAAAAAATCAAGCTATAGAAGATTTGAACATGATTAGCAAATTTCACTAATTCACCTATAATAAGCACTGCATCCAACATCTGCAGAATACCCATTCTTTGCAGGTACACAAAGAAAATTTATCCAAATTGACATACACTAGTTAGCAAAGCAAATTTCAACATATTTCAAATAATTAAATCTTAAAGAGCCTCTTCTAGAAATCATTAATAAAATGATAACTTAAAGAACACCCTCATATTGTTGAGCATTTGACTACTGGATCAAAGAAAAACCCATAATAGCATACTGAAACTTTTTATATACAGATGAAACTTTACAAAGAGGGAAATTTAAAGACTATAATTCATCTATGAGAAAAGAAAGTGAGAAATCAGCGATCTCAATTTCCATTTAAAGAAGCAAAGAAAAACAGAAAGTTAATCTCAAAGTGAATGAAAAGTAATAGTAATGATAAAGAGAATTAAAACATCATGGGAAGACTTATTCTATAGAGTATCATGATTTATCATAAATCTACTGTAATCAAGCAGTGCGCTGTTGGTTCAAGGAGAGACAAACAGACAGATGTAATCCAGAGTCCAGAAGCATGTCGTGATGTGTGAGGTCATAATCACAGTGACACTCAGAGCAGTAGGGAAAGGGAGGTCTTTCCGATTAATGTTGCTGGGTCAGCTGAGTATCAATGTGCAAAAAATGACAGTGGGCCCCTGACTCTAATTTTCAACAACTGAAATGCGTGTTCTAAGCTGAAAAGAAATAGCACCTTTGGGTGTAATCTTTGATCATCTGTAGACATAGGTTCAGGCAGATGAAGGTCTCTGGTATGCGAATGGTGAAAGTGCTGTAAGGAAATCATGTTAAATCTAAGTCCTTTACATATTTTATCTTCACATATTTATATTTTCCAATGTTGCCTTTGTATTTATGCTGCCAATGGGAGAGACATTTGGGGATAGGTGGGCCTTTGGCACTCCTTGGGTAATAGTGAGTAATTTCCTTCTCTAGTTACTGAACATCTAGCTTGTTTTCAGAGCTGGCCACCCTCTCGTCTATTTTGTCTGGGAGAGAAATAAACTGTCATATCCATTGGATGGATGAAAAAACAGAGGCTCAGAAAGAGTCTTGAAATGAGGACAACACCGTCTCTTGACTTCTAGTCTTAAGTCCTTTCCACAGTTTATTAGGTCACGGTATGAATGCAAATATAATGTAGGTAAGTTGGATAATTTCTGTGAAGTTCCTTGAATTCCTGGGAGAAATGTGGCATTTATATTCAAATAATTACCCTTGAGCATTTTGATTCTTGTCAATTTCCTTGTGAAGGGTTTGGGATTGAAACACTGATTCTGGTAAAAGGCTCTCAAAGCATACAGAGTCCTTTGGTTATGTGCATTATTGCTGGAGAGAAACAAATATGGCTTTTCTAGGCCTCAGAATTTCCAAATGAACGAATCAGCTTCTCTTAATTGTGCCCATTGTGCCATCTGACCAGCATTTACATATTGTTTGCTGGGTTCATTGGTACTACTAAGAGCATTTTTATCCTTGCAGGTAATGATAATAAAATCGGAACAGTTGGTTTATATCTAGAACTGATAAAAACTTCAAAACAGCTTATAGGTCCCATCTTAGGAAGTATTTGGGAATCTTGTCAATAAACAAATACTCAGCTCCTGTCTCTTCTCCCAGGAATCAACTTTTTGACTGTTTTTCTAACTTCATCACTAATCAAAACCAGGAGTGGCATTTTCTAAAAGTTCTTCCTTTTTAGTAGTTTATCTATAGAATCCCCTTGCCATGTATAATACTGTTTTTAATTTGAATATATATTCAGGCCCCTATCCTCTGTCAGTGTTTTATTTTTATCTCTGCATATTTTATTCTATGAAAACTACATGTAACTTAATTCATTTTCTTTCAGCTGCCTCCAGAATATTTAAAACATATTTACTCTTCTGAAATAGAGTTGTCTCAATGTGTAAGATTAAACCAATAACTCATAATTTAGTTGCCATTCTCATGTCATTTTTAAGACTAAGAAGGATTTTGTTTTTTTTAAATAAATTCTAGGTTGGTTTCCTCAAAATTTTTTTTCTTTTGCCTGTGTGCAGATGGAAGATTTGTGCCAAGAATCCCAATCACTACGTTAGGTGTCTAGAGGAGAACATTTATTCTCAAAATACTTTATTTCCTTCTCAGATGTGGCCAGAGTGTATGAAGAGGTCAAATATGGAGCACCGAGAATTATTAAATTGGGTTTGCAGTCTTTATAACAATTCAGTTAAGAAGGTTACAATCTTTCTCTGTAAAATCATAATCAACATTTATTCATGAAATTCCTTACTCAGTGGCATGTCATTTTAATCAGGCCTTATTAAGTAAATAGCTCTCCTTTAGGACTTAGACATGCCTGAGATTCTCAGCGGTGACTGTGCAGTGTGTGGAGGGGTGACTGGCTTTAGTGTCCTCAGCTTGTGCCTGTGACAAGGTGTCCTTCTAGTCAACTGGTCCCTAAACTACCTATTCATCTTGTTTTTTTTATTTTTAATAAAAAGAAATTTTCTACACTCCTGAAGCTTTTTTAGAGCAAGCAAAAGCACTGATGTGCTTTGAGCTTTCAACTTAGTTACTATTTAGCGTACAGGCTTATCTTTGAAGGTTACAGCAGGCATCTGTTGCAGCCACCGGTTACTCAGAGGTGCCCTATGTGGCTAAATGCTGACAAACTATTTCTCCCAGCTCTGTGGGGAGGAAGCTGGTTGTGGGCTTAGTGATCTTTTCAGATTTCTGATGCATGTGAGGAAGAGAGTAGGTGTCTGGGTTTTTTTTTTCCATTGGCTTAAATGTTTCTAAGCAGAGATGATATGAAAAATATTTAACAGCCGGTAAGGTACGAGTACTAGCAGATCAGAATGGACTTCCAGAGAAAATAACTTAAATAGCTACACCTGTATCAACAGGCTGCTAAGAAGCCCATCTTAAGGATCCATCAAAGCCGGATCGTGAGACTATCATGGACATCTCAGGCAGGGAGCAGGGGCAACTGTTGAATCGTGACTTGTGGAAAAATCTGTCTGTGGTTTGGAACTCTTCCAGTAGAAGAGAAATCTGAGAGAGTCCCTGGAAATGCTGCCTCATTTCTGGCATCACAGGGAATCCCATCATCTGTTCCGTGGACATTGTTCCCCTCGCCATGAATAGCTTGACTCCAGGTGCCCGTGGAACTCTCACTGACACTCAGCGTCAACCAAGCAGTAAAACATCGTTTTCTGTAATGCCACCTCACAGTCCCTAGAACTTACAGGTCACCCTCTGATTTCCTTCTGTAATTAGGTTGGCTCCTTGGTAGCAGGTCTCTTATAGTTATGCATATATTTGCATGCATAAATAATGGTATTCTCGCCCAGTAATGAAATCTGAGCAAGAACCTACCTTGAGTTTCTCAGGAGTGAAAGCGTTACACATAGTATAGTTGGACCAGGTTCGATTGTTCTCAGGATGTTTAAACCAATCCCCTTTTTCATCACAGTATTTTGTAACCTTTTCTGTTAATGAAACATAACAGTCATTGAATTATTATCTCAAAATGTAAAGAAGGAAAACTAATAAATTAAAAGCCATTCAAAACTGTTAATCAATTTACAGAACTTCGGTGGGAATATAAGTCAATAGAGGCTACTGTGAGGCAGGCACTGTGTAAGATGCTTTAGTACATGTTGTTTCATTTTATCTTCAGCAGAGCCGTGTAGGGCAGACATCTCCATATTGAAAACAGGAAGCCGACAGTGAGAGGCTCTAGAGTTCGAAAAGTCTACAGGTAGTGGGGGAGCTAGGATTTAATCCCAGGTCTGTCAGACTCCCAAGTGCTGCATACACTGTACCTCACACTTTTTAACAGAAATTAAACTTCTGATTTAGATAGGAACTATGTGAGAAGAGCAAGACCATCCTTTTCTTCATTTATTTATTAAATGCAATATTTATTTATTAAGTCGACAGTATGAATATAGGTATTTCTAAGACGTGCTCTTCTTTGGAAAGGATTTGTCTCCCAGCTAAAAGCGTTCTATCTAAAAATGAGGCTGCAAAGATGGATCTATGCCTGGAAGTCCCTGTTTACTGATCAAAGCTTGCCTTTCAGTCAATAATGATAATCACTTTGGCAAGAGCCCATTGCCGCTGTGGAACTGGCCTTGTGGCCTCAATAGCAGAATGGCTCTTTGTGCCAATCAAGTTACTTCTAATGCAGCTGTCAAATCAAGATTACTGGAGCTTCATTTATTGGGAAGAGTCAATAAAGACGCCGAGATTACCATCAAATAGCATTTAGTTTCGGTTTACAGGAACGTAGTGGCAAGCAGAGCACATCACCAAGCCCTTTCTTCACATCCCAACTTGTCCATCAAAATAAGAATTCCCAGAAGGCACTGGCCTCAACTGGTTTTAAAAGTGGCCCCTGTCGTCCAGTTTGCATTATCTGTCTTACTGGGATGGAACTTTGGATCTCCTTCTCAAAGGAAGAATAAAAAGCATCTCCCAGACATCGTCTCAGGGACTGATTAATTTCTCTGTTCAAATCTGGATTCCATAAACTTTCTTGCCTAGATTTTACCATTATGACTGCTATGTTCTATCTTAACTGATGTCCTCACTTTCAGCATATGGGCAATAACCTGTTGTCATTCACAGTTAAGTTGCATTCGGTAACAAGAGGGGCAGGTTGACCCAGAAATGTGGTAGAAACTCTGACCAAACAACTCTTGGAAAAATCTGAAAGTCAAGGTTGATTTTCCACAGTGTCTTGGGCATGAAACAAACACCGATTCCTCTCTTCAAAATGCTAGTTCTAGTCCAGACCAGATAATTCAAAGAAGACCGTCCTTTGTCAGGACCATGGCATCCCCTGCCACCACCTGGATGGATGTTCTCTCGCCCATGGAACCACGACTCCCTGAAGGACACTGAGAGGAGGAGGAGGAAGATGAGCCCCGTGACATGTGGAGGGATCGCCGTGTCCTGCTGTGTCACATCTTGTCAGCAGAGATATGGAACTTGGGGGAGAATGACCTGCACACCTGGGGCCCTGTCCCCATGGCCAGCCAATTTCAGCATCTGGAGCCACTTAAACACCCTCTGCAGGCTCGGGCTCACTACACTCAGGAGCAAGTCTCACCCCTTCATTGTGTGCTGGTAGCTGGACCCACTTAGTTTCAGGATCTGGGTCCTCTTTATAACTAAGATTTATACTTCCTTTTGAAAAGTATCTTAGTCCCAGATTTATTTGAATGGGACAGATTTTCTAAGTAGTTCCTTGGAACAGAACTTTCCTGCCCAATACCTGAAGCTGGGTGCCTCTACATTTTACCCCTCTGGGACTCACCTTCTTCCATTGCCTGTACCAGTCCCGTCTGATTCTGTGCCCTGCCTCCTCCTGGCACAGCTACTCAGTGCACTGGTTTAGCCTCCCTGGTTCCATCCACTTTCTTATCTGGGCTGTCTTTATAGTTTAACACACTTTCATCTTGGCCGCCCAGTTAGTCATAAGCAGAAATTTTAAAATCCTGATGCCCAGCCTGCACTCCAAATGAATTAAATCAAGAGTCTGGGGTAGCATCAGAACAGTTTTAAAGTTTCCCAGCTTCTTAGCCAAGTTGAGAAACACTCACTTCCTGCTAGCGCTTACGCAATCCCATTCCCCACCCCAGGTGTCTAGTTTTTGGATTGAGGCTGTTATATGATCTCCCATGGTTCCTCCTGCATTCCTCTGCATTGCTCCTGGCCACTCGCTGCTGAGCATATTTGGTTCTAGCTTCCAGTTCGTTTGGAGAGCTGCCACTTTTAAGATATATAACTTCAGCCACCTAGCTTCTCACTCCGTTTGGTATCTGATG
Source organism: Smutsia gigantea (assembly GCA_032199065.1). Lineage (NCBI taxonomy): Eukaryota > Metazoa > Chordata > Mammalia > Pholidota > Manidae > Smutsia > Smutsia gigantea. The sequence continues at coordinate 59,164 of JAVSCE010018905.1, forward strand.
CCCCTAGACCTTTACCTGCTTAAGCATTCCAGCCCAAATTCCAACCACACTAGTGTGACTAGATTGAGACGTGAAGAAAAAAACATGCCTGCCCTCGAAAGTTCTAGAAATACTTCAATCTGTGAGATTTGTATGCAGATTTAAAAATAGTGTTTTTCCAATGTTCTTCCAAGAATGTTGCACTTATAGAAAGAGAAGTTAGGTAAGAGCTCAGGAGACTAGGGTTCACTTGCAGTTTTGTGTCAAACATTGTTAGTATAAATGAGATAATAGGTGAAAATGTCTTGAAAAGTAAAAAATGATATTCAATGAAAAGAAATCCTATGTTGCTGTTATAACTAAAGTGAATTTGGTGTCACTCATTCACTTAACACACATTTGTTAACTGTTCATGTCGTGCAGGGCACAGAGCTGGGAGTTAGTATGATTCATTGTAACATTGTTAGTCTTGCTTACTGAGCATATTTTAATAATCTACTGTTGGAAGAGAAATGTGGTGTGGTGTCTATAGAGTTACCACCTTCTCATATATTTTCCCTTGCACATGACAGTTTTATAAACTTTTCAAGGTTATTTTAAATTTCCATTGTACATGTTATACTAACCTGGTACAAACAAACTCTAGATCAAACATTTGCATAAATCACCAGATGTGAGACAATTGAAAATTTTTTTTACAAAAATCACACTTTTAAATAAAACTGTTCACAGAGTTTTAGAAAAATTACACTTGTACCAAAATTTAATGTTAATAGTTTAATATTTATGTAAAATTTAAAGAATTGAAGACCAATGTGCACAACTGACCAGTAATGTAAGTTAAAAAATAAGGACAGCTTGCAACATTTGTCCAAACTTAATGTTTCAATTAAGAAAATGCTTCAGAACGTGCTAAAATGTGTAGAGTATATTTCGGTACATATATCTGCTTTTCTTTACAGAATCATGAAAGTTCCAAAAGCTTCATAGCAAAATATAAAATGAAAATAAATATTCTACCTGTTGGATCAAAGTCTGGGAAATAATCCGGGCAGTACTGATGGGACAAAACCCCAGCCGGTGTGTCATCCCAGCACAACCATCCATCCCAGGTACGGTTGCAATAGGGACCTGGCCATAGAGAAGAGGTTAATATTGATGTCAAAAATTGCAGATTTATCCGTGGATTGACAGTTGTTCTGAGGCTCCCCACGTGCATATGGAAATATTAAAAATAACAGCATCAACAGCAAAGAAAAAAAGGTATTAAGTTTACTAACTATTAATGGCATTTACATTTCTGTAGGGTTTTCTTTATTTGTTCCTCAAAAGATGCAGGTCATCTGTATGGAATCTTTCCTCCAAAATCTTCCCTTGCAAATAGCTTCAGAAATGCAACAAGAGAACTCTTGCATAAGTCCTGGTTATCACTCCTGAGTAAAAGGCTTACCTTGAAAAAATATTGCTTGGGAGCATATGGATCTTACTGACCACTGACCTTCCAAGGGGTCGCCTTGGATAGTTGTAGTCTTAATGCAAGGGCAATGCCATTGTCCCAAATTCCTACTGGAGATGCCTTTGCAGCCAGCTAATGGATCCCGTATAAAAATAGTCTTATTACTTAAAGAATCACACTTTGTTACTGGCTGAAATAATGCTCAGTGTGATCAATTTATTCAAACTGATCAATGTACTTGTCAATATTGGTTCCCAGTGGTTTCTCATTGCTTTCAAAAATACCCTAAAAGATTTACCCCTATTCCAACAATAGCCCATATTCCAAAAAATAAGCCTCAGGCTTTGATGGAAGTTCTCAAAAAAAAAAAAGTTTTAAATAGTGATCATACCATGAAAGCTCAACCTCCCAAGATGACTATGACTGAAGTTAAGGGGACTGTACTCACTTTATTTCTAAAAGTAACAGTCCTGTGTTTCTATAATGTTTCATTGCTTCTAGTGTTTCTGTTGCTTCTGAGAAATGGTTACTTCTTCAGGTGGAGTTGCACTTAATGCCTTTTCAGGTTCTTAAAAAATAAGGGTAACTACTGCAGACAGAATAACATGTATTTATTTTTTAGGGACTTGATTTTTTTGCTTAAAGGAAAAATGCTAAAAATAGGAACTGCATATATTAGAACTTTATTAGTTATAGAGTATATAAACCAATTCCTTCCCCCTCACCCCCAATAAGCAGCGTTGTCTTAGGATATGTAAGTCTGTACAAGATCTTGTTGGATCTTTTAAAATGTTTCAAGGGGTGGGAGGAGAATTTAAAGGGATGTATTAACACTTGGCCATCACAATCTCCCTTTTCTGCTCCAGACCCTCCATAGCTAATGGAATGTGCTTGGCCCTGAAAATATTAGGGCCCATCACTTAGAGCATTCTAGAGAAGGTGTAAACATCTGTCTAGGAGATATCTTTCCCTAATTTCTCTTGGAACTGGGGGTAGAGAGGAGAAGGAATAGTGAGATTTGCCAACCAATTGATAGTTAAGGGAAGACACTGCCTGATTAGCCCAAACAAGGCAGGGTTTTGACAGGTCCCACCCACCTCAGGCAAATTCTCTGCCCACCATTTTCCAGTTCCCTTCCTGTCATTTTCTAGTTCCTCTCCATCACTTAGTTCTGTGTTGTTCCTGCTTGCCTGGTGTGCACACTGAGTCATTATAGTAGTTTTGTCATAAGTGCAGATGTTAGCCAAAGAGCAGTTGGATGAACTTGAGCAAAGAACCTAGGCATATCTCCTACGTGAAACGCACAAACCATGGTTTGAGAACCACTGTTAACTCTGTTAAATTAAAATAGTCAACATATATTTACCCATAGAAGAAAATACACCATTAACAATGTTTGAAACACAAGTCCACACACATCCTTCTCTTTACCTTCTCCTTGGTAGGGGGGTAACCGCTGCATTCGGTCATAGCATTTGTACTGTGCATCCATCATTTTCTTTCGTCCTACAATGTATAGAAATGGCTCGGACTCCATTGTTGGAGGATAGGTGTTATTTGAAGAGGCAGGAAGAATTGGAGTTGGGTGCTGTATTAAAAAAAGAAATCCATTACTTACACAAATTTGGGATGGGTGTACACAGAAATAAATGAGATAGTCAAAAAGTTTGAAAACATTTTTCCTTCTAAGCAACAATTAAGGCATGGTCTCCAAGTATAATATTTTTTCTTTATAACTAAAAAGCATATTTAAATTTCATCTACAAATTCTGCCTCCAAATTTCATATTTGCATTCATCCCATTCACTATTGAAAATGTGTAACACCCACACACACTCATGCACCTCTTTATCATATAAGATTTTTAATTTTATTATCACTGTAAAATTTAGAGGTAAACAAAGTGAATAATCTGATTTCCAAAAAATATAAAGTCAACTTTGCCTTCTTTGGAACTCCTAAGAATCATGAACCATGTTATTAAAAATAGATATATTAGTGCAATAACTAAGCATTTTTGTGGATTCTTTCAGCTGATTTTTATTTGTGCTTAGGTTATGCACAGTGCCAAAAATTTGCCACAATTGATTCCATAAAACAAAGAAAGTTCTTCTGAGATATTTGGTCTTGGATAATTGGCCTTAATCTCTTTAAATTGGTTTTTTCAGCAGATGACCTGTACAGGCAATTCATTTTCACTGCTGGAAATCAATGTAAATCTTAAGTACATCTCTTAGTGTTTTTGCATTTTTGTATAAGCTGACATTAGGTTATCAGTCTTGGTTAGTTCCACTGTAGGTTCTTTTTATCAAAGTTGATGTGTGTGTGTTGTCTGAAAAGGTCACTATCTGACATATCACCCTAAATTTTGCTTATATAGGTTTCAGTCTCTTTTGTGGCTATTTTTTTTTCTATCTATGTTTGCATAAAGACTTCTTTGAAAGCTTGCAAGTTTCAGCCGGCACTAACTTTTCTTCTCTGAAGTTTGGAATACTCCTTGCACTCTCTCACACCTATTGAAACACACTTTTATGTGGTCTTGTTCTGTCTAAATTATTCTAAGATTGAAGTTTCCCTACATGTATTGATGGCGGAAATAGTATTATGTACTTTTCTCTATTCCCCACAATCTATAAAACAAACTCGTTCTTATCAAGTTGACCTATATACCCCAGGATGTTCATAGTAGAGCCTCCCTGTTTTCCAGTGTATATCTTTGTGTAGATGGGACATCTTGTCTTATAAGACAGCATATCACTAAATGCTAAGCTGTGCAGAGCATAATACAATAAATATTCAGAATAGAGAGAGAGAGCATGGAGCAAGACTGCCGATACAAGGTAGAATCTGAATTGGACCTTGAGTGTATGTAGTGTCTGCATAGGCAGAGGACCTGAGGGTAGGCTTTCTGGATGGAGGAAAAGGAATACATGTAAGTCCAGAGGTAGGAAATGGTACGTGTGAGACACTGGTAGGAAACTATCCTGCCTTGATGTGAGTATATTTGAGGGCTAACAACAAATGGAGTCCAGGAAAATAAGAGAACAGAGCCCTGTGGAAATAAATAAAAAGTGCCTGGGACATGAAAGGTTCAATACATTTTACCTAATATTATTAAAACATGACAACAAAATAAAGATATCTTGCAGCTTTTTGATCAGTGAAGGTTGGGAAAAGAAAGTGTCAGTAAAATTCTGTGGTAGGCATCGGATGTCCACAGATTAGAGTTGGGGAGGCCAGCCAGGAAGCTGGAGGCATGGACTCGATCATCTCATAAAGGCAACTCTCAGCACTTTGTCAAATAATAAAAACACTGAGGCATATTTGAATATAAGCAATGGAGAACATTAATAGTCAAATAGCCTAGATATTTTCAGCTTATACAGCTGGAAAAAAATGGTACTGCCCTGAGAAGGGGAAGACGCTGGCAAAGGGAAACCCTCCCAGGGGGAGAAGGTAAGTTCTCCTCTGGACTGTTCTGGAGGTACAGGTGAGCCATCTGAGAAGAAACCGCTTGTCAACAGAAGAGGGTGAACGCTTATTACTGTTATAATTCTAGAAGAACATTTATTGTGAATATAGGTAACACCACTCTTTAAAGATTAGGATAATTTCTAATTTTAATGCCTCTTGAATTTATGATAGAAGAAAGAGTAATTAATGAACCAACAAAAATGATTAGAAACACACAATTCTTTACTGACATGATTGGACACCATTCTACTGTCATATATCCCTTTTCCCACTGGTATTAAGATCAATCCATCAGCATGTATTCTCTGAACTTGATAAGCACTGTGCTAGATGCGGAGGCTACAGTGCTGAATAAAACAAGCACAGATCCTGCCCTCATGGAGCTGACAGTCTAGCAAGGATGACCAATACGTTAAATTACTTCCTAACACCAGAAAATTTGAAAAGTAAAGAATTAAAGCATTAAATGGTCATATATTCCATCAGGAATTGGGATGTTTGGTAGTAAAAAAGTATTTTGAAGTGATTTCGTGTTAAGGCTTCTTTTTGGGTTTTACTAGCTTACATTCATATATTTGTATGAAAGTGTGTGTGTGTGTATGTGTGTGTGTGTTTGTCTTTTAAATATTTGACTACAGATCATGTAACCATGATCTTTAATGTATCATGGTGTCCTCACAATAAGAGGTGTTAATGATTGGCTCAGTTTATGCATCTATTTTCAATTCTTTGTGGCTCAGAATCTTTAGTTAATATTTAGTTGAATTATATTATCTATTTCTGGGCCATTTATCACCATCTTCAACTCAAATTAGGAGATGGAATATGTGGTCACATATAAATCTTTTCTGTCACTTACATTAGGTATTTTCCATTAGGGCCTGTTTTGCTTAAGCTTGGCATTCTTTCCTGAGATACCATTCTGAATTCTGTCTTTACATGGACTGGACAACCAAGTAAGAAATGTGTGTGCACTAGTTGGAAATTCATGGAAGCCATCGGGAGGCAGTATGTGCAAGGAGATCAAGTGGAAACCTTATACTGTATTTTCAATTACAACATTATTTGGTTTAATGCAGTTTTAACATCAGATAGAGTGGAGATACGAGCATCTGAAAGAGCAGGTGTAGTCCACGTAGATGACAGTAGCATCAATGATCATTCTTGCAATATTGAAACAAACTCCAGTGAACTTGGTTTGAAGCCTTGGTTCAGCAGAGATTGTTTCAACACTGAAGGAATGAGGAATGAGAACCTCTGTTGTTAGATGAGGCAGGATATTCTGAGTCCGCTCCTGGTCTGGTTCATGCTTGAGCACTGACGATGGAATTTTTCCAGTGGTAGCTGAATGTTTCAGTGATTTTCTTCTGAAAATAACATGCACATTGAGTCTATCTGTTATATACATATATGTGTGTGCGTGTGTATATATATAAAACAGATATGTAGATATAGACATACAGATATATAACCATTATATATATATATATATATATATATATACACACACACACACATATACATACACACACACACACACACACATGTATTTATAATTCCAATCATGGAATTACTACTGCTTAAAAATAACACATACACAAATTTCATAAAGTCCATTAAACATAGTAAACATTTTGTTGATGACTTCATACAAATAAAAACTGCTAGTGAGGTAGTATAATTTTCAGCAATAAAAAGGCAAAATAGAAGCAGTAGTGATTAGATAAAACTACCAAGCCATGTGAACTCAAAAATATTCTACTTTTATCATGTTGGGTTTATCTGGGGGATTTAAATAGATATATAATTTTACATTCGCACAAAGATAGGAGTGGGACATTAAGGGCATATTGCTCTTCTGGATAAAGGTCGGTATTTGAAATTTTGCGTGGAAGTCATCTCACACAATTCTTGCAAAACAAAACAAAACCTCTCAATTGTTGTCCTATGTAGCAGTTTAGCCGCCGTATATGTGATGTCACTTCTAAAGGTTCAAGTAAATGGCGCCACACATACGACCGCCAAGCTGCCACCAAGTCCGCGGCAGAAAACATCGCAAGTTCTTTCAGTGAATAAATACTAGGTGCCTCCCCCATACCAGGCACTCTAGTAGATTCTGGAGATTCAGCGGTGAACAAGATTAGCAAGGTCCCTGCTCTCACAGAGCTTACATTCTAGGAAGTTTCATGCACACTAATCCTGGAGTCCAGGGGAAAGCAATCTGATTTAATGGCTGTGTGCTCAAGGGATTCCTACTTTGGTGTCAGACAATCAGCCTGCTTTTGGATTACAGGTGCTTTCTAGGAGTACAGAGACAGAAGGGTTACAGACCTGTTCTGTGTAGAACTTTAAGAAATGGTCCATCTCTGCAATGGTTCAAACCTACTGAATGTGGGGACCCAGGCTGCTGAGCTGAAGGGAGAGATTCTACTGATTGCCACAGACAGAGCTGCTCTAAAAGGAATATGATTCCAGAACCTACAAATTAATATGACCAACACGATTTCCCTGTCACCATCCTTAATAGTGATAAGATATATGTCAGAATTAATTGTAGTTTTCAGTTACTTATACTTTTCAAAATAACAAAGGATAAGATGGAACTCTGTGAAGCGTTAGCCCTGGTTCTTCTGGGTGGGGTCGGATGCCTGGTGGCATCCTATGTACTTTCTACTTCAGCATTATATAAACAAGAGAACTGCTGCTATATCATAAATTCAGAGCAAACAGGGGAATACAGCTAGGGAAATGACAACAATATGTTTCTCAGAAGAGCCTAGTGCTTCTGGCTCTTCATCACTGGGGCTGTCGTGGTCACTGTCTTCATCACTAGTGCTTCTCACTATGTGCCAAGCGCTGTTCTAAACCTGCTGCATCACTGCAGGTGAGGGAGAAGGCAGTGGCTGGTTTTGGTTAATGAACATGAAGCTGATGAGATTGGGGACCCAAACTGATATGTTAAAGACCGTTTGGAAATCAGGTTGGTAGAATTCAACAAATATACTGGTAGTGGTTTTTAACAGTAATGTGTCTTAGACATGACATTTTTGGAATAATTAAAACCAGTGTCTTTTAAAAAATTTGCTTTTCTCTGAGAAATAGCAATGTGGAATGTAAGGAGTGTTTAGAAGGAAATTGATGGATCAAAAAATTTTATGGAAAAATCCTTCCAATCAAATATACAGTCCAAATACAGAGACACAAAGAGAACACAAGTGCCCTGGGCAGTTATGTTTGCTAGTAAAGACAGTCCCACAAACCATAAAAAATTCCTGCCCATGCCCAGTGCAAATATCTGAAGTTCTTTCAGTCTTTGAATTTTAAGATATATGGGGTGAAAGTTTTGAGTGAAAGTGATCTGTTAGTTTTTTAACACACCAAAAATTATCTTTAGTCTTTGTAATAAAAGTATCTTCAGTGGTAATACTCAGGTATCTTAATATTTCGTAACTATTTTAGTTTTTCTTCTATCAGTGTCTAATATAATTAAATGAAATTATTTAGAAATATTCACATATAGTTGATTACATAGGATTTCATTTAAGCTCCAAAAAGTAATACCAACTTATAAATAGAGCCTACCAATATTTCTGCATCTATAGAATACCATATAAGACTTGGACATTTACAGACAAAATTAAATATCTAAGAGTTTCTACAATATTCTTGTTTCAGTGTTTTTATTATATTTCCCAATGACATGAAGATCCCTGCATTTCCATATACTGATTACTTTTAGCAAATTATTGCTTTATTCAATGATTAAAATGATATGACAGTCTTACATAATAGAATAAACTATAGTCATTATCCAAATAGGTACAAAAGGGCTATATTAACAGTCATTCCCATAAATCATTTATTTGATGTATAGCATTACAAAATAAAAATTCCCTTAAAACTAATATTTATGGAATATTAGTAATGCTTTTCCTTGAGTAATGTAAAGCGACACAGTTTATGCACACTTCTAAGCCTGTGATCACACGTTAATTAACAATGGAAATCCTGGAATTCTAGGAAAGGTTTCTCTGGGTGAGTATAACATTAGCAGGTCCTGAGTGGTCTTTACTCCCAGCTATAATTCACTGGCCAATGTTTTTCTGATGTGGAAAGGATAGGGATCAAGACAACTCCAAATTCATTTACTTAAAATTTACTCATCCCCTCTCATGTACTATTGGAGCTTATGTGATGGTGGATTAACAAAGTTGATACAAATAAATAGGCATTGATAGTGTTTTCTAAGACAATTCTAATTCTGACTACTTGCTTAATCATTAAGGAATAAAACAGTATAAAATTACATAAATTAGACATGATTTAAAAGCCTGCAGAAAATTATGGAATGACAGTGGTATGTTAAGACTTAAGATACTTAACCAGTTTTCGATAAGAAATACATTTGAAATCAATAATCAGACTGAAAGAATTCAGATATTTCAATAAGACACACAACCCAGAAACTGATTCAAGGCCACACATCTAACATGAAAAACATTTTATCCAAGAACATTATTAACCTTCAATGTTAATTTCCAAGATAATGTGGTGATGTCTCAAACTGATGCAAAGTTTTTATAAAAAAACTAAGTTCACATTTCTGGGTAAGCCATTACACAAAATAGGGAAGTTCAGAGGGGAGATTTGTTAACAAAATATGAAGAAAATGATAGTTTTCAGGAGCTTAGTTCTGGCTTCTGGAGAATAATGTCTACCCTTGCAAAAGCCCATGCAATCGTACTCCCAATTTCAGCATTCTTGATTGGCATAGCTTAGAATAACTTTGTTTTACTTACATTTAGAAAGATGAAGAGTACCAAGCACCAGCGAGTAAGTGTGAACTTCATTTTCCGTGTTGGAAGATGATTTTCTTCTAAGTTCTAGAAAAATGTAAAAGTGACAAGACATTTAAATTAATACACCTTTAATATTGACTATCATCTCTATTTGGCTTGAAGAGGATCAATGTCCCATGACACCCTAGATAAAATCCATGTCAGCAAGAGCAGTTTGCTTGCTATGTGAAGACAGCCACATGTTCCACTGCCCTTCCTTTCAGCCAGGACTGATTAATGTCTGGTTGCTACTTAAAGTCCTCCTCTTAAGAAATCCTGGAGCCAGCTTTACATATCTGGACCAAAACAAGAGACTCAGAGAAATCAAAAGCAAGCAATGTGGATTTCACCTAACACGTGGCATCAATAGGCCTGCTGAAAATTCCAATAGAAACATCCACACAGGCGTCACCTCATTGGACATGAGCAAATAAAATCTGTGCTTTGGAAAGGATCAATAGTCATGCCGTCTAGGTAATTTAAGGCTAAATTCCATTTAAGTAATCTTAGAGACTTGAGTTTCTTCCTTCATACAAAATTTTCTTCAAGCTTCAAATTGCTATTAAGAATAAGCTTCTTCCACAGCAAGGATGGAGTGTGTCACCTAATGGCTCACCGTTCCTACCCGAGAGCATGATAGTCAGAAACAAGCTGCTTTGTCACACACGTCAAACAATTTTTCATGACCCTGCAGATAATTTTACACAGGAAAGATAATGTAGCTATGAAATTAAGGAAAAAATATGTATTTCTTTTCATCATTGGGATTTGTGAAAACTATATTTCAACTAGGGGTGAGTCATTCTGATTGCATCTTATATCTTACACTTACATATTCTGCTAGGTGTGAGTTCATTTCTACACCGTGTGCCTAATATACCTGTCCGCAGAAGAGTAAGTTGTATTCAATGTACATATCAGTACGAAAAGAAATTGAGAATGTAAAGTATAATTTTCAAGTGTCATATACTGATTATTATTTATTGCTTCTGACTTACCTCAAGTCCACTAGTAAGTTAAAAACACATGCATGTATTGATTGCTAAGGTACTGAAAGGGATGTAAACATGGGTGAGCTGAATGAGATCTGGGTTGGTTCCATTACAACAAGCTGAACATGGGGGCAAGGATATGGAATTGGTAAGACAATATAAGATATGTGCTAAAATAATTATAATATAGACCAGGTAAAATGCTCAATAAAATGGTACCAATGCAGAGCCTCATAAAAGACAGAGATAATTTCTGACTGGGTGAACCAGAGCAGGATTTGTATTTTGACACATAATTTGAAACGGAATAGGATTTTGAAGAGCAGAGAACTATGGACAGAGGAAGCAGATAAAAACAACTATGAAGATAGGAAAATTTAGGAGTAATCAAACAATTAAGGAACGTAATAGTTTAATTTAACTTGGGCTTAGAGCTTTTCAGGAAGTGAAAATAAGGTTTTGAGTGGCTAGGAAATTTATACACAAACCACCCTTTTAGCATTTTGGGAGCCAGCCATACATTTTCATCTATGTATATATACAGTCTAACTACCTGACCTGATGCTGGCCCCCTTTCAGCTGAGAACCATGTTTTAGCTGTCTATGTATCTCTGGCACTTCACACAATCACTTATACATGATGATTATTATTGATAATGATGGTGGTTTGTGGACTAATAAATTAAATGAAGCATAGAACTCTGTGAATTTTTTTTAATATAATTTATTTTATTATCATTAATCTACAATTACATGTGCAATATTACGGTTATTAAACTACCCCTTCATCAGGTCCCCGCCACCAACCCCATTACAGTCACTGTCCATCAGCATAGTGAGATGCTATAGAATCACTACTTGTCTTCTCTGAGTTGTACTACCCTCCCCGTGCCCGCCCAAAATTACATCTGCTAATTGTAATGCCCCCTTTTCCCTCTTATCCCTCCCTTCATGCCCATTTTCCCCAGTCCCTTTCCCATTGGTAACTATTAGTCCGTTCTTGGGTTCTGTGAGTCTGCTGCTGTTTTGTTCCTTCAATATTTTTTCTTTGTTCTTATACTCCACATATGAGTGAAATCATTTGATACTTGTCTTTTTCGGCTTGGCTTATTTCACTGAGCATAATACCCTCTAGCTCCATCCATGTTGTTGCAAATGGTAGGATTTGTTTTCTTCTTATGGCTGAATAATATTCCATTGTGTATATGTACCACATCTTCTTTATCCATTCATCTACTGATGGACACTTAGGTTGCTTCCATTTCTTGGCTATTGTAAATAGTGCTGCAATAAACATAGGGTGCATCTGTCCTTTTCAAATTGGGCTGCTGCATTCTTAGGGTAAATTCCTAGGAGTGGAATTCCTGGGTCAAATGGTATTTCTATTTTGAGTTTTTTGAGGAACCTCCATACTGCTTTCCACAATGGTTGAACTAATTTGCAGTCCCACCAGCAGTGTAGGAGGGTTCCCTTTTCTCCACATCCTCGCCAACATTTGTTGTTGTTTGTGTTTTGGATGTTGGCCATCCTCACTGGTGTGAGGTGATATCTCATTGTGGTTTTAATCTGCATTTCTCTGATGATTAGCGATGTGGAGCATCTTTTCATGTGCCTGTTGGCCATCTGAATTTCTTCTTTGGAGAAGTGTCTATTCATGTCCTCTGCCCATTTCTTAATTGGATTATTTGCTTTCTGTTTGTTAAGGTGCATGAGTTCTTTATATATTTTTGGATGTCAACCCTTTATCAGATACGTTTTTTATGAATATATTCTCCCAAACTGTAGGATGTCTGTTTGTTCTACTGATGGTGTCCTTTGCTGTACAGAAGCTTTTCAGCTTGATATAGTCCCACTTGTTCATTTTTCCTTTTGTTTCCCTTGCCCGGGGAGATATGTTCATGAAGAAGTTGCTCATGTTTATGTTCAAGAGATTTTTGCCTATGTTTTTTTCTAAAAGTTTTATGCTTTCATGACTTACATTCAGGTCTTTGATTCACCTTGAGTTTACCTTTGTGTATGGGGCTAGACAGTAGTCCAGTTTCATTCTCTTACATGTAGCTGTCCAGTTTTTCCAACACCAGCTGCTGAAGAGGCTGTCATCTCCCCACTGTATATCCAAGGCACTTTTATCAAATATTAATTGACTGTATATGTTTGGGTTAATGTTTGGATTTTCTATTCTGTTCCACTGGTCTGTGGGTCTGTTGCTGTGACAATACCAAATTGTCTTGATTACTGTGGCTTTGTAGTAGAGCTTGAAGTCAGGGAGTGTAATTCCCCCTGTTTTATTACTCCTTCTCAGGATTGATTTGGCTATTCGGGGTCTTTTGTGGTTCCATATGAATTTTAGAATTATTTGTTCCAGTTCTTTGAAGAAAGCTGTTGGTAGTTTGATAGGGATTGCACTGAATCTGTAGATTGCTTTAGGTAGTATAGCTATTTTGACAATATTTATTCTACCTAGCCAAGAGCATGGGATGCATTTCCATTTGTTAGTGTCCTCTTTAATTTCTCTTAGGAGTGTCTTGTAGTTTTCAGAGTACAGGTCTTTCACTTCCTTCGTTAGGTTTATTCCTAGGTATTTTATTCTTTTGGATGCAATTGTGAATGGAATTACTTTTCTGATTTCTCTTTCTGTTAGTTCATCATTAGTGTATAGGAAAGCAACAGATTTCTGTGTGTTAATTTTGTATCCTGCAACTTTGCTGAATTCAGATATTAGTTCCAGTAGTTTTGGAATGGAATCTTTAGGGTTTTTTATGTACAGTATCATGTCATCTGCAAATAGTGAAAATTTGACTTCTTCTTTACCAATCTGGATGCCTTGTATGTCTTTGTTTTGTCTGATTGCTGTGGCTAGGATCTCCAGTACTATGTTGAATAACAGTGGAGAGAGTGGGCATCCTTGTCTTGTTCCAGATCTTAGATGAAAAGCTTTCAGCGTCTCGCCGTTAAGTATGATGTTAGCTGTGGGTTTGTCATATATAGCCTTTATGATGTTGAGGTATTTTGCCATCTATACCCATTTTGTTGAGAGTTTTAATCAGGAATGGATGCTGAATTTTGTCAAATGCTTTTTCAGCATCTATGGAGATGATCATGTGGTTTTTGTTCTTTTTGTCGATGTGGTGGATGATGTTGATGGATGTTCGAATGTTGTACCATCCTTGCATCCCTGGGATGAATCCCACTTGATCATGGTGTATGATCCT